>APFE030973365.1:130809-179705 GCA_000404065.3 Pinus taeda
ACTTCATATCCTTGTGGCTCCTGCATATATATCTCTTCCTCCAAATCCCCATGGAGAAAGGTTGTCTTTACATCTAATTGCTCAAGATGCAAATCTTCAGCTGCTACAAGACTCAAAATAGTTTTGATTGAAGTCATTTTAACAACAGGAGAAAATATTTCATCAAAATCAATACTTTTCTTCTACACAAATCCCTTCACCACAAGTCTAGCTTTGTACCTCTGTTTTCCTCCACTCTTCCTTCAACCTGTAAACCCATTTATTCTTCAATGTAGTTTTTCTTGTAGGCAACCTGACTAAATCCCAATTCTGGTTATGCATTAAGGAGTCCACCTCTTCTTCCATGGCTACCTCCCACTTCTTCCTGCTTTCAACCTGCATTGCTTCTTCATAACATTCGGGTTCACCGAAATGAGTCAACAATAAATAATATAATGAAGGAGAGTATCGTTCAGGTGTTCTACTTATCCTGGTAGATCTTCTAACACCGCTTTCAGGTGTTTGCGGTGCCTGTTGCTATTGTGGTGGTTGTTGCTGTTATGGTTGTTGATTATTATTATTTTTAGGCACCTTTACTTTTTCAGTGATTTCATCAAGAACTGTGTATTCCTTGTTTTCTTCTTCCCGTTTCTTTTCCTGCAATTGATTCTTATACAAGACCTTTTCATTGAATATTACATCTCTACTCCTAATGATTTTGTGATTTTCATAATCATATAAGCGATAACCAAAATCATTAACACCATATCCAATAAAGGTACATTTCTTTGACTTTGCTTCAAGCTTTGTTCTATTTTCTTTATCAATATGGACAAAGACCTCACAACCAAAAGGCTTTAAAATAGAGTAGTTTACCTTTTTACCTGTCCATGCTTCCTCTGGAACACCACCATCCAAGGAACTTGAGGGCCCTCTGTTTATTAGATAAACAGCAGTATCTACAGCATCCGCCCAAAACTGTAAAGGCAATCCTGCATGCAATCTCATACACCTTGCACGCTCCATGATTGTCCGATTCATCCTTTCTGATACACCATTTTCTTATGGTGTTCTTGGAACTGTTTTCTGTCTGCGAATTCCATGCTCTGAACAGTACTTATCAAACTCTTTTCTGCAATATTCACCTCCATTGTCTGATCTAAGACACTTCAATTTCTTTCCCATCTCAATCTCAACCAAAGCTTTCCATTTCTTAAAAGTATCAAATACATCAGATTTATTCTTAATACAATAAATCCAAGTTTCTCTAGTTGCATCATCAATAAAAGTAACATAATAACGAGAGCCACCGAGAGATGATACCTGAGCAGGTCCCCATACATCTGTATGCACAAGCTCAATTTTTCATTCTTCTTTTCTTTCCCAACTCTAAGAAATCTGACTCTCTTCTGTTTTCCATAAATGCAATTCTCACAGAAGTCCAAATCAACATTCTTCAAACCCGGCAACAAATTCCTTGAGTGAAGAATCTTCATCCCTTTTTCACTCATGTGTCCAAGCCTATGATGCCATAATGCTGCATCTGCTCCTTTGGAAGTTAAAGCATTAACAGAGTTAGAAATACCATTGCATAAATACAATGTACCAACCTTTTCGCCTTTTGCTATTACCAGGGCTCCTTTGGTGACCTTCCCAGCTTTATCTGTGAAAGTTGTCACACAACCTTCACCGCCTAACTGCCCTATTGAAATCAAATTTTTCTTTAGATCTGGAACATGCCTTACCTCCTTTAGTAGCCATTGGTTTCCATTCTGTTGTTTTACAAGAATCTTACCCATTCAAACAATTTTACAGGGTTTATCATCACCCAAACGAACTTGTGCAAAATCGCCTTGAACATAGTCATGAAAGTATTTCTTATCAGGTGTGGCATGGAATGAGGCCCCTGAATCTACCACCCAGGAATCAGTAATATTTTCGAAAGAAAGAATCAAAGCATCTTGTAACACCTCATCTGTCACATTTGCTTCATGATTGTTTTCTTGCAGTGAATCTCCTTCTTTTCCCTTCCGAGATCTATAGTATTTCTTTAGGTGTCCTTTCTTTCCGCATTTCCAGCACACTATCCCCGATCTGGACTTAGATCTGCCTTTCCTTGATTTACTGCGATATCCTAAGCTCTTTCCTCTTTCCATTTTTCTTCCTCTAGACTCTGCACTTAAATAATTTCCGGATGTCTCACCGGAGCTTTTCCATCGCATTTCCTCGTTAAGGATAGCACGGACAACATCATCAAACTTTAAAGTAGTAGATCCAGAAATGGAGTTACTAATGGCCATTAGCAAACCATTCCAACTTTCTGGTAATGAGCACAAGAATAACAGAGCTCTAACTTCATCATCAAAGTTTACCCCTACAGAACATAACTGACTTGTAACAGTATTAAATTCATTTAAATGATCTGCAACAGATCCACCTTCCGACATCTTCATATTAAATAACCGTTTCATAAGAAATACCTTGTTTGAGGCCGAGGGTTTTTCATATACTTTCTCCAACGCCTTAATCAAACCCTCTATCGTTGTTTCCTTCGAAATGTTGAAGGCGACCGATGCTGCAAGGCACAGCCGTATTGTTCCGAGTGCCTTTCTATCGAGAAGGTTCCATTCTTCATCTTTCATACCCATTGGCATCTTTGTTTTTCCGCCCAATGGTAGGTATAGATCTTTCTGATACAAATAATTTTCCATCTGCATCTTCCACAACGAGAAATTTTGGCCGTTAAATTTCTCGACCCTAAACTTACAATCTTCTGCCATTGCTCTCACTCGAACAAGGAACCCTTCTTTCCTATGAGTTTATGAACCAAATAGACCTTCGACTCTGATACCAGTTGTTAGGAAATTAAATATTATGGAGCAATGGAACACATAAAATATTGCAGAAATATAAACACAGGAAACACACAAAACAAGAGAGACACAGATATACGTGGTTCACCCAGTTTGGGCTACATCCACCTCAAACAGCCAATCCTTCCTTTCTATTATCTAGCAAAATGAAGAGACACAACCTACAACAAATCTGCTGTAATATCCTCTGTTTTCTCTCACAGTCTCACCTTTCTGTTTCTCACTCAAACGGAATACACATCTATCTCACAACCTCAAATACAATACCCCGCATGGAGGGGTGTACAAAACTTCATGGGGTATACATCTGGTTGAAACAAAGACCTCTAAATAATCATGCTCCACACAAAACAATGAGGCCATCCGTCTGGCTATTGATGGCTAGTTGACTGGCCACCGAAATTGTTCAATCTGCACATTTCACAGTCATGCAAATTTCAGAGTATAGTCTATGCAATTCGATGAATAAGATTAGACACTTACCTGTGTGGCCGTGGATGTGTTCTGCAGGCTTTGGGATGTGGAATGATGGATTTGCTTGCTGCTGCTTCGTGCACGGGCACTGGAGCTCATTTTTCATTGGTTGATGCTGTATGCAAGACTTCGGGACCCAACCCTCTGGTTGTAAATGCTGTATGCACTGGCTCCGTCTAATTTGAGCTGCTGGTGTCTCCATAGTATGTGCTCCAGCCAGATCAGCTGCTACAGGATTGTTGTAGGACATCCTGTACCTACTTCTCCTCCTGGGATGCATGTTGAAACGAGCAGGGTTTCATTCACGGATGAAGGGTCCTGATGGAGCCTTGACAGGTAGAGTGTCTGAGCCTCTGCATGCTTCATTTTTCACCTAAAGGAAAAAAAAATTAATCTGAGGAAACAAAACTCTTGTATGACTGTGCAGGAATACATAACCAAATTGTTGCAATGGCGGTGGAAGGAGATGAAACAAGTGGTGGTTGGAAGAAAAGGTTGGCTGCATGCCCCATTAATAGATTTCAAGATTCAAATCCCTCTCCAGAATCGATTCTGGCCTGCCCAAAGGCTCTACAAGGCGTTTCCTGTAGAAATGCAGAACTTCCTATAGAAAGTCCTGAAACTTCCTGTAGGAGGTTGAACCTTGACCAAATTGTGTCCAACTCCTAAAAAAATGCGTGTCCATGGAGGGAGTGTCTCTGAGGATGCCTGGTAACTTGGTACGGACGCCTGTCCTTGTTTTGGGCGACCTTCTTTTCTGCACTGTATTCTTGCAACCTGTAATAATTGTTCAGAGATTAAACCTATTTCTTTTTCCTTTTTTCTTCTTTTTTCCTTTCCTCTTCTTTTCTTTATTTTTTATTTTTTTTGTTTTTTTTTAGATAGACAGCAGGGGCGCCTCCATGAGGTTTTCACCGCTACTATCTCCCTTGGGCACCTTAGAGAGGTTTTCACCCAAAGGTCCTTTTTTTTTACTAAAATTCTTTATTTTCTGAGAGACAGCAGGGGCGCCTCCATGAGGTTTTCACCCTTACTGTCTCCCCTGGGTGCCTCAGAGAGGTTTTTGTCCAGGGATGTTTTTATTCCTTTTTTTTTTATGATCAAGGTGTGGCTGGAATAGAGGCAAAACCCTTCTCTATTATCAGCACTGATTTTTCCACAGTTTCAATGAACTCCTGCCTCGAAAGGGGTTTCCTGTAGATCTTCAGTCAATTCCCATTGACGAGCATGAGGATGGCTTCTTCATCAATGGTCCTGATAAGGATTGAACCATTGTCATTGCATTTCTCCACTATATATGGTGCTAGCCATCTTGTCCGTAGCTCCCCTTTGAAATCCTTGTGTCTGGAGTCATACAGCAGAGTCCAATCTCCCGGCTGGAATTGTTTTTCATTAAGGTGTCGGTCATGCCATATCTTCCTCTGAAGTTGAACCACTTCTGAGTGGAGGAGGGCCTACATTCTGTGTTCATCTAAACCATTCAGCTGCAATAACCTCTCATGTTGAGCATGGTTGAGATATAGGTCCAGGTGAGCTTCCATCCTCAATGTGTTGTACTCGAACTCTATTGACAGCAGAGTTTTCTTCCCATAGACCAGCTCATAAGGTGTGAAACTAGTTGTGGTCTTCCAAGTGGTGTTGTAGGCCCAAGTGGCCTCAACCAGGTGATCTGCCCAATCCTTTCTGCCGCTGCTCACCACCTTAGTCAAAATCCCTTCTAATGCTCTATTAGTGACTTCCACCTGCGCATTTGCTCGAGGATGATATGGGGTGGAAGTCCTATGCTTGATCTTGTGATGAGCGAGCAAGTCTTTAATTAAGTTAGAGGTGAACTAGCTTCCTTGATCGGTGACTAACTCTCTTGGGTAGCCAAATTTGCAGAAGATATTTTCTCTTAAAAACTTAGCCACCTTTTCTTCTGTCGCTTCTTTGATTGCCTTTGTTTCTGTCCACTTTGTCAGTTATTCAGTGCACACATTGATGTAAGAACTTTTCACGGAAGGAGGGTTGATAGGACCAACAAAATCCATGCCCCACTTCTCAAATGGCTCGAGGGTCACTTGAGGTTGGAGAGGCATTTCATCCCTTGGAGTCGGTTTCCCCATCCTCTAGCATCAGTCACATTGGCTAATGTATCTTCTCACATCTTGATGAAGAGTGGACCAATAGTAGCCTGCTTGTAAAATTTTGAAGGCAGTCTTCTTTGCTGCATAGTGGCCTCCACAGGGTCCATCGTGACAGGTTAGGAGAATGTCAAAGACTTCCTCCTCCCTAACACAACGCCTCAAGATCTGATATGGGCCAAGTTTGAATAGGTTGCCCTCGATCCAAGTGAATGGGGCACTCTTCCTCACGATTCTGCTCTTCTCCTTTGAGGATAGATGCGGAGGGAACTGTGCTGAGACCAAGTTGTTGGCTATATTAGAAAACCACGAAGAGAGTACTGAAATAGAAAACAGAGGTTCATCTAGCATCTGATCATCCACTGTTCCTTCTTTACCTGTAGGTAAATCCAATCTAGACAAGAATTCAACAACAACATTTTCTTTACCCAGTTTTTCGACGATAGTCAAATCAAACTGCTGCAAAAAAGGTAACCATAAAATGATACGAGCATTTACATCAGGCTTATTCATTAAATATCTAATTGCACCACGATCAATATGTACAAATGTTTGATAACCAGTGATGTAGTGTCGAAACTTGTACAGGGAATGGACTATGGTAAGGAACTCTTTCTCGGTCACAGTATAGTTCATCTCTTCCTTGGACAGGTTTTTGCTAACAAACTATATGGCATATGGAAATTTCTCCTCAACTTGTCCTAAGGCTGCCCTTATGGCTTTGTTCGAGGCATCAGTGTGGATGTGGAAAGGTAGGGCCTAGTTTGGGCCTCTCAAGATCGGGGCAGACACTAATTTATCTTTCAACTCATTCAGAGCCCCTTGACAGAAATCAATCCATTTAAACTCAAAATCTTTTCCTAAGAGGCCAAACAATGGCGAGGCTAGCTTGCTGAAATATTTAATGAATCTTCTATAAACTCTGAACATCTCTTACCTTCTGAGGAGGTGGAACCTTGTTTATGATAGAAATTTTGTTAGGATCCACATGTAATCCTTGACGAGAAATGGTATGACCTAACACGGTCCCTTCATTCATTAGGAATTCACATTTTTCAGGACTGAGGGACAGGTTCATCTCAATGCACTTGTTTAAAACTTTTCCCAGGTTGGACAAGGCTTCTTAGAAGTTAGACCCATAAGGAGTAAAGTCATCCATATAGATTTCCACCGAATCATGAACCAGCTCAGCAAATATGCTCAATACAGCTCTCTGGAAAGTGGCAGGAATGTTGCATAGCCCAAAGGGAAGGACTCGGTAGGCAAAGGTACCCCATGGATAAGTGAAGGTGGTCTTATCTTGGTCCTCCGGTCTGATTTGGATCTGATTATACCCACTAAACCCATCTAGGAAAGAGAAGAACTTCTTCCCTGCCAGTCCATCCAACACTTGATCTATGAAAGGCAAAGGGAAGTGGTCTTTCTTGGTGGCTTTGTTCAGTTCTCTATAATCTACACAGATTCTCCACTTCCCATTTTTCTTGGGTACCAACACCAGAGGGGAAACACATTCGCTGTCCGAGATGGGGTAGATGAATCCTGCATCCAACAATTTTTGCAATTCTTCTTTAATTATGTCCTTAAGGGCCAGATTCATTCTCCTTTGAGGCTTCCTGACTGGCTTATAGTCCTCTTTAATGTAAATATGATGGGTATAGACCGAAGGATGGATTCCTTTCATTTGCTTATAGCTCCAGGAAAAAGCCTCCAAATGGTGGTTCAAAAGGCTACATAGTTCTTTTTCCTGAGAGGGATAAAGAGAGGAGTTGATCTTTAAAGTTCTTTTATGGCAAAACTACACATTCTTAACTCTAGGAGAGGTCGGATCTGTCACATAGAGGTCCACTTAAGCACTGGCTTGGGTATCTTCCACCAACTCTTCTAAGGACAGTGCACTGGGAGGAGGATTTTAGATTAAGTTCTCAATCAAATCATCCTCGGTTTGAGGACCTCCCCTGGTGGCCTCCACTGTGCACAATGGTGCATAGTAGACCTCATCCTCATCTCCTTCTTCCAACCAGAGTGGTAAGTCATGTTCTAGCAGAGGTTGGGCAGGAGGGTATAGGACCAACTGTTTAGACATAGGCCCATTCTTGATGGTCATGCATCCCGCTCGACAGCTGATGTAAGCATCCGCAATAGCTAGCCAAGGCCTTCCCAAAATGAGGGGGTATCCAGTGAGTTTTGACTTTGGCTGAAGGACCAAGAAGTTCGCAGGGTACTCCCAAGAGTCAACAGAGACCAGGACATCTTCCACAATCCCTTCGGGAGTCACGGTGGAGCGGTCTGCCAACTGTAGTACTGTTGAGGTCTTCCTTAAGGAACTATGAAGGTTGAGTTTAAGCATGGTGTCCCTATTCATCACATTAATGGCAGCCCCTAGATCAATCAAGGTGTGGGGGATGATGGTGCCACTGATGTGAACATCAACTACAGGACTCCTAGGGTCCAAATACTTTGGAGAGATTACTTGCCCCAACATAAGATCTAACAGTTGTCCTATGAAATTGATAGTTGAGGCATCTCTCTTTTGGCCTGGGTGCCTAAAACACTTCTCCTTAATCAATGTGTTGTATATCGGTACATCTTTTATGGCCTGGAGAAGTGGTATTTTCACACACAACTGCTTGGGTTCTCCCAGAAGCTCAGTCTCCTTTGGGTTGGCTTGCGTGGTTACTGTTAGTCGCTCACGAAAAGGTGGGATGGCTTTGGGTTCACTTTCCTGTTTCTCTTCCTCCTCCTCTAGGGGAGGAGGCTAGCACTCTGGAAGAACCTTCCCAGATCGCAGGTTGATATCCTAGATCTCCAAAACATAGGGAGGGCATGTTGTCTCCCCAGTATATACCTGCTCGGCCTATCTGTTGCTCGGGTTCGGGTTCAGTTGAGCAGGCATCTGGGGTTGTCTTGGAGGAGCAAGAGGTAATGGTTGTGGTTGAGCCGATGGTGGAGGTAAAATGGTGGGAGGAGGGCTGTATTGAGGCCTCCACCCCGGTTGAGGTGCATTCCACTGAGGTTGTGGTTGGGCATCTGAGTGAAATGAATGAGAAGTAGGTTGAGTATTGTATGGAGATGGATAAGACCATGGAGGAGGTGCGGACCATGAAGGATGAGCAGGGGGGCTCCAAGAAGGTATATGAGCGGATTGGTTGGGGTTATAATAAGCTTGGGATGTCCCTTGCATCCCCTGATGGTAAGGTCTATGCCCATGTGGCCTCGTTTGGTTGAGGAAGTAGAGAGGTTCAGTAGCCGCCTCAGTCCCTAGGTACATGGCTTTAAATCCGGGCAAGGTGGGGAATTCGTTGGTGGGTTGGTCTTCCTCACAAATGAAACATACCTCTACTGAGTGCAATGGACACTCATTCTTAGGGTGCTTCCTCGTGCATATGGGACAAAAGATGGCCAAAGCCCTCTCAGCTTCCTCTTCTTTTTGCTGAATTCAGAAGGTATCAAGTTGCAGGGCGATAGTCTGTCTCATATCACTTTTGAGGTCTTCCATCTGATTAGCAAACTCATACTTGGAGAAGGTGGTACTAGCTGAAAGTGGACTCCCCCTACCTCTCTTCCGGGATGCCCTAGAATGGTTTCTAAACACGGTCTTTATGTCCTCATAATGTAGTTGGTAGATGTCCCCTCCAGCGAGCATGTGAAGGTATCTAGAAGGTCTTCAGGGACTCCTCGGAGCAGAACCAGCTTCAGAGATTCCAAGTCAAGTGTGCACCTAGCCCGTTTATAACTAAGTTGGAACCTTTCCTCGTAATCTTCTAAAGACTCATCACTTCCCATGGTCATCTGAAAGATCTCTCCCTTGGTTTCCTTGGATCTACAGTAGTCCCAATATTTGGTGTTAAAAGCTTGCTACATCTGAGCCCAAGTGGTGACACTATTTCCAGGTAACCCCATGAACCAGTGTAATGTTGCATCCTTGAGGGTAGAGGGAAAGAGTTTCAACTTTTTCTCGTCCTCAGCATAGTCATAAGTTCAACAAAGGACAACAAACTCAAACAAGAAGGTATCAGGGTCTTCAGTAGTCAATCCATGGAAGTGAGGTAAAGCTGAGGGAATTATGTTTTTCATTTTCATGTCTCCATTGGTCTCTTGGATGGGAAAGGCACCTTCTATTCTCTCATCTTCTCTTCTATCGTTTCAGTTTTCAGCCATGGCTTCAAACGAAACGTTCTCTAGCTCTTCTTCTATTATAAGATCTTCGTATATCTCAGGAATTTCACCTATAGGTTCTTCTAACTCACTATTACCAAAGAAGGGAGAAGGTTGACTCAGTGATGTGGTGGGGGTGTTGGGTAGGAATTTTCTGGTTTTATCTCTGTTCCTATGAGGCATGAAATGCGAAGAATTTTTTTTTTTTTTTGATTGCTTTTGCTTTTTCTGCTGGTACTTGCAAAACTAAAATAGATTGAACTGCAACTAACTATCTTGCTGAAATGAAAATGTGGAGTGGAAATCAAAACAAGAAAGGACTAATCTATTTTGCTGGAATGAAATTGCGGAAATGAAATCCTAAGCTACGCTTGCAGAATTGAAATGCTAATATATGAAAGCAGGAAATGTCTACTCTACTTTTGTGGAAATGAAATTGCAGAATGGAAATGAAATAAACTACTTAGCAGAAGGTTGTAGTAGAAAATAGAAGAAAAGTAGCAATCACAAATACTCTTACGCTTCCTCGGCAATGGCGCCAAAAAGAGTGGTGGGCTCCAGTATTGCAGCAATAATGCTGCAACTCCTAGGACTCCATTCTTTACTTTTATCAACACGGTAGTTCGTAACAAACTTGGAAGCGACGGTGCTGTATGCACAAGTACTAGCTCTTGCTGCAGTTGTCACTTGGTCAGTTGGCACAAGTCCGCTAGGGGCTCAAGCCAACTTCTATGAGCTCTGAGAAGAAGCTTGTTAACTGATGGATGGAATCTAACTCGAAGGAAGCTAATCTGCTTGTGAAAAGAAACTGAAGAGCTGAAAGAAATCGCAAACCCTAGCAAACCCTAATCTGACCAGCTAGTCTCACTGATGCAAGAAAGAGGATGCAGGCTACTAAAAGAGATGTCATTACTTCCAGGAAGGTAAAATACATGTGTCTAGACTACCTCTATCTGAAGAAAACATCTTTTTGTATTTTTGAATAAGTTGTCAGAATTATCATGCATAGGCTTTCACTGTTCTTGTCTATGCAGAGGTGGATCGGCGAGAAGAAATACTTGGAAGAGGTCGAGAAGGTTCAAAGAGGGCCTAAGGGGCCCCTAACACCCTTCCAGAGAGTTTCAGGAGTTTGGCTATCAAGAAACCTCATTTGTCAGCTTCTACAGGAAGTCTGCAGGGGTTCTACAGGATGTTCAGGAATTTCTACAGGATGTTTAGAAATGGGATTTTGGAGGATGGATGGGTGAGGAAAGATTAAGGAGTGGGTATGGAGGTAAGATAGGGGTTTGAAGTGGTCCAGAGACTGGTGGATGGAGTTGAGAGAAGGTGTAGGTGGCTGAATTTGTTCAAAGAGGGCTAAAACAATGTTTGCACAAAAAGGTAGGGTTATGTGGGCAAAATGACAAACGTGAGGCAAGAAACCCAGTTAGGGGATGGAACAGATGGGTCGGATGAAGTCTGGGTGGATGAAAAAGTGGTATAGGTGCTCTGCAATGTATATTTCCAACTGAACCAATAAAGACTTGCAAGTAATCAAAGACCTTGTTATGCCAACCTAATTTGATCTAGCTAACAATAAAGCGAATGAACAAAAGCTTTATTTGCAAGGAAACCATGTATATTAACTACGCAATGAAGCATTCAAATATCTAAACATGCAACCAACTTCTGCAAATGAAAATCGTACAGTAGTGATTGCATGGCAAAGCAAAAATAGTGTTTTTGTTTGGGACAACAAGGTTACTTTGATCCCAGCCCTTGATCCTATGAGGGAGAGGTGAAACTAAAGGTGCTTGTTGGCCTTTTTCTGAAGTTTTTTCCCTATTGATATCCTATCAAGTTAACCTAAACATCAAAATAATTTCTAACCATCAACAGTGACCTAGTTAATCAACACAATTTAATCTGCCTAACAGAAATAATTTTGCAAATGCATAAAGGAGAAACAAAGATGCATAAAGGAGAAATAACGATACATAAAGGACGCCTTGGCTATTAGGGTGGGGCCAACCCTAAGAGCTACAGCTCCTATAAAGAAATCAGAGCTGATACCAAATAGGACTATTTGTCATTATCAAAAAGTAGTCATCACGAGAAAGTTATACCACAAAGGCTACAAGAAAACGAGCTGAAAGTGACAACACTATAGTGCAAAAAAATACAATAGTTTCAAAAGTAAACTACGAAGGCTGAGGCCTTCTTCTTTATACATCATGAGGGGCCTAGCAAGCCTCCTAAATTCGAGGGACTCGGCTGTCCCAACTGCTAGTAGAAAGTCCCTCTTCCCAAATCTGCTTGGCTGCCTTTAGGATCCATTTTGGTGGCCTGTGAGCTCGGAGTTGAGGGCGGAGATCTCGAGGAAGGGCCATTTAATGTCAGACACAACCCCCCCTATGAATCCTCTCCTCAAGCTTGGCTGTCACCTAGCCCATGATTGCTTGGTTTTGCTCCAACATTTGTCCAAAAAACCTGAAATAACCACGTATTAGCCTCCTAGGTAGATTGACCACCCTTATTCATTTAAATGACATAAACATACTAAAAAACATGCATAATCTATGAAAAAGGGAGGATTGAACAAGGATAATTAGGAAAAATGAGCCCAATAAGTTACCCAATTCGGGGCTCATCACCAATCATGAATCATGAAGCTCATCTCATGGAACATCAGAGGGCTCAACAACCCTGGGAATGGACGATTAATAAAGAACATGCTACAATAGGAAAAGCCTCAAATTCTCTTCTTGGAGGAGACCAAGTGTAATGCCACAACGTTGGATCAGATCCTTGCCAAAGCATGGCTAGGAAGCAAAGAAGTGGTGGTGGAAGCCATTGGAGCCTTAGGAGAGCTAGCCATCATTTGGGATGATAGAGCTATAACACTTACCAATATACATTCCAGTAAGCACTTTATTCAGGCCAAGTTTCATTTAACAGGGACAAATTTTCATGGACACTTAACTAATGTCTACTTCCCCCAAGAGGCAACAAACAAAGTAGACACATTGAACACCCTCACTCAGATAAACTCAGAAAGATCCCACCCACTTTGGATCACAGGAGGGGACTTCAACATGATTACAAGATTGGAGGAAAAAAGAGGAGGAAAGATCAAGCTAGACTATGAAATCACGCAATTCAAAAACTACATTGATAACAACAGGCTTATAGATATGGAATTCAACAATGGCGTTTATACTTAGAACAACAAGCGTGCAGATGCCCACCAAATTGCAGCTCGGTTAGAGAGATTCCTGATCTCTGATAATGCAATACATCTTGGTGGGGATCCCTTAGCCTCTATATTTCCACTCTCTGGCTTGGACCATTGGCCTATTAGGCTTCACTGACAAATACTAGGAGACAATGTTCGCAGGCCCTTTCGCTTTGAAGCCTTTTGGCTGAATCACCCCAATTTTCATAACCTGATAACAGAGACATGGAGAAATTTCACACCACCAAAAGGCGCAAAAATGTACAAGCTCTAATGTCGATCTTTTGATTACACATGAGATTTTGAACCGGAGCTTCCGTTCCCCTACAACCTCGCCTCCTTCGGCCCTCCACAGGCCTCCCGCCTGGCAGCCCCTACTGCTAGGCCTCTAGTCTTCCTCCTCGGCACACCTGTAGTCAGGCTCTACCCTCCTCCTCTGGCCAGTGCTGCGACTGGCTCTCTTCTTGCATTTCCATGGCTAGGATCAACCCCTCCCAGATGTAAGACAATGAAGACTAGGTGGAGATCTTTGCCTCTCTCATTTCTGAAAATGCTACTATCCAAAACAAACCCACAGCTTCAAAGTTCATCAAGAAACTGGCTGACATCCCACAAATCTCCCTTCCCCCTAGTCTTCTAAGGAAGGCAATGATCTTTCTGGCAGAGAGAGGTCTAATTGGCTAATTTATTGGCTTATGGCCCTCTCCCAGAGCTGTACAAAAATGGGTGGAGCACAACTGGAATGCGAACATCCAAAGAAAAATCGCAATAAGATTCTGTGGAAGGGGTTACTACACATTGCTCTCTGAAACCAAAGAAGACCTGAATCTCATCTTCAGAAATGGTCCCTACTTCTTGGATTCGAGACATCTCTATCTAAACAAATGGTCCCCTGACTTCGACCCAGAAATGGATATACCTAATGTAGTCCCAGTTTGGGTTTGCTTGCCCCATCTCTCTCTTCATTGCTGGGAAGATGAATCGATCAAAGCCATTGGGAACGCTGTCGGAAAATACATTGACAGATGCGAACCAAAGGACAACATGCATGCATGTGCAAGGATCTGTGTTGAAGTCGACTTAGGAAAGGGCCTTCTTGAAGCAATCAAGATCAAAGTGGACCAATGGACCCATATTCAACAGCTGGAATACGAACAAATCCCATTCAAATGTAAGGTATGACATGAATATGGTCATTTTGCTAATAGGTGTAGTAGACTAAAAGAAAATGAAATGAATGAAAATATTGAAGTCAATGAAGACACATGGGAACAAGTCAAAAAAAGAAAGCAAACCCCAAACAGTTTGGCCCAAAACCAAAGCCTCCCCCAGAAATCCAAGATGCATCCTTCTACCCCCTCCCATCATGACTCAACCATTACCCTCCACATCAAACCCCTTCGAATCTTTGGAGGAAGAAGACCACTCATCCCCCCACTCTCCTCCTGATCCCCAGGAGCCTCCTCTCCCTGAAAGCCAACACCAAGACACTATCGAATCCTCATTGCGTCTTACTATTTCTTCTTATCCTCTTCTTGATCCTCGCCTCAACATAATCATCAAAAGTTCATAATGATCATGGGGGTTCTAATGAACCCTCCAAGAAACCTGGCCCAGACAGGAAATCTGCTAAGAAGCACAGGGATGAGAACGCGCAAAATGACATAGCAATGGCAATGTAGACACCCATAGAAACTTATATCCTACGGCAACATGACAAAAAAGCAATAAAAAAGGACCAAGGGGGGCGAGCACCTCCCCGCATACTGCATATCCAATGATGAAAACATTATCTTAGAACATTAGGGGACTTGGGAACCCCTCTAAGGTAGCAGCCCTAAGGGATCTTATCATTTTTGAGAAGCCAGGAATTATTATGTTACAAGAAACAAAACAAAACCACAAGGAAATGAATAAATTCATTGAGCAGCAGAGACAGTATAGCGGAAGCATTATCGAGGCAAGAGGAGCCTTAGGAGGAATAGCAACAATTTGGAATCAAGGTATATGGAATTGTATTTCGAAAACAATAAATCAACACTGGATCAAAGCAACTCTGGAAAATAAAGCTGGTGAGCAAGCCATTATCATCTACAACATCTATGTGTCGAATCACTGCAGAGATAAGGATAGTTGTTGGCATGATCAAAAAGACAATCTGGATGCAGAAGAGAACACTAACATTATTCTAGGAGGTGACTTTAATTTAATCCTCCATGCCAATGAGAAAAGGGGGGGCAATTTTACGCCTGATCCATATAGAATACAGTTGGAAAATATCATGCAGGAGCATGATATTATGGATATCCCTCCAAAAAACCATAGATACACCTGGAACAACCACAAGATGGGTGCTGGTAACATCATGGAGTAGTTGGACATAAGTCTCATCAATATTACACTTCTCTCTTCTTTCTCCATCGGATATGCTAACATTCTAACTTACTCTACCTCCGACCACTTCCCAATAACTCTAACGCCAGAAAATCATAGGCCACTTGGGCCCATTCCATTCAGATACAATTCTCTCTGGAATGATATACCAGTAGTTGCAGGAATTGTTTACAGCTCTTGGATCCAACACGTGGAAGGCTCTCCCATTTTCATTTGGGAAACAAAACTACGGAAAACAAAACAAGCCATCAAATAATGGGCTAAAACAAAGTATCAACAACTAGAGAAGGAAAAAAAAGAAATTAAGAACAATCTGGAGAGTATCCAAAGAGCAATAGAGGATAATGGCCTTTCCCAAGAGAACAAACAGCAGGAAAATGAACTCTACTTACAGCTATACCGAGTTAACAGAGAAGAGGAAACAAAATGGAGGCTCAAGTAGAGAAAATTATGGTTACAAGGGGGTGACAAGAACTCAGTCAAATGATAGCTAGAAAGATAAGGAATAATGTTAGCTCCATCCTAGATGCAGAAGGTGATAGACAAAGCACTCAGGAAGCCATTCGAAGAGCTGCTACAAATCACTATCGAGACCTGCTAACTGAAACAAAGGAAGTAGAGCATTATACAGATTTATTGCAGCATCTCCAAACAGGGATAAGCAGGGAAATGAATGACATTTTAATCAAGGAGATAGATGAGGAGGAAATCAGGAGATCAATCTGGACTCTTCCAACTGATAAAGCCCTCGGACTGGATGGCTTTCCCATCTGCTTTTATCAAGCATTCTTTGAATTATTAAAAAGGACTTGACAAAAATGCTCAATTGGATCCAAAGAAAAGGAAAAATAGGAGGATATACCAATGCTACTCATCTAGTACTCATCCCCAAAGAAAATAGGGCATCTTCCTTTGCTCGATTCAAGCCCATATCACTCTGTAACTCCTCCTATAAAATCTTGACAAAAATCATTGCTACCTACCTAAAGCCTTTGCTCCCTTCTCTCATTTCCAAAAATCAAGGGGGATTCTTAGCCAACAGAGAAATAACTGATTCCATTTTACTTGTGCAAGAAGCCATCCATTCGAGTCAAACCAGAAATGAGAAAGGGTTTATCCTCGAGCTTGATCTGGCCAATGCATTTGACAGAGTGAGACACTCCTTCCTCTTGGCAGCTTTGAAGAAGATGGGATTTGATGACTGCTTTCTCAACCTCATTCGAGCATGCATTTTGGGGCCATGGATCTCCCCTCTTGTAAATGGTAGACTTGGAGAAGTTTTCCAATCCTCCAGAGGCCTCCAACAAGGTTGCCCTCTCTCACCTTATCCAAATTGGGAAGCTTGGTATAGACACAGTCACGATATTGGGAGATTCAGCGATATTCATCAGTGCAATGGTTTAGACCAGGGATCTACCCAATGCTCTCTTTCAGTAGATTATCAGATGGTGCCAAATTTTAGGACACACCATGAAATATTTGCACTACTATCATGTTTTGCAATCGCACAATAAAATTGCATACAGTCAAGCCAACAAAGCTTGTTTCAGATCACTGGGTTGCCTTATCTGCAATGGCGTGGAATCATTTCAGCATATACCATAATGAAGAGACCTGCTGGATCCAAACAACATCTCAGCTCATCTGATCTACCTTTGGTTTCTGCTGTTCCGTTTTCCTGAAGGAACAACAGAAAAAATGGAACAACAGAAAATAGAATAGAAAAGGAACAACAAAAAAGGAATAATAGAAAAATTGGAACAACAGAAAAGGAATAGCAGAAAAAATGGAACAACATAAAATACAACAAAAAAGGAACAGCAGAAAAGGAAAAACAAAAAAATGGAACAACAGAAAATGAACAACAGAAAAAAAGGAACATAAAAAAAGGAACATCAGAAAAGGGACAGCAGAAAAAACACAACAACAAAAAATGAACGACAGAAAAGGAATAACAGAAAAGAAAAACGCAGCTCCAACAAGTTCGTCAAGCTTGAAGCAAGTCGGCACTGACGACAAACCTGAAGAGTCCACTGCTTGACACATCAACCACAGTAATATAGATTGATATGCTTTGTAAATGTTGTTATTTACTACTACAGTTTGTTAGGATTTACCTTTGGTCTTTTGTTTTTAGAAGCCCAAAAGGTAGGATTAAGGAGGAGTTTTGTTTAAGCTGTAATTCCTTCTTCCCTAGCTCCTCTTGGCACCTCAACATGTATTTCAGGAGCTCAGTCTCCCTCCTTTTTTCAGATTTATAATAGAAACTGAATTTGTCAAAAAAAAAATGTACAAGCTCCAAGAAAAGCTAAAACATATCAAAGAAAAAATAAAACAGTGGAATCGCTTTACCTTTGGTAATATCTTTCAGGCGCAAAACACTCTTGAACAAGAAATGCAAAAATTACAACAAAGAATCATAGGTTAAGGAAGATCTGAAACCATAGCAGAAGAGCAACGTCAACTACAAACACAGATCTCAGAAAGAGCAAGATAGGCAGAGATTCTTTGCAGACAAAAATTGAGGATCCGATGGCTTAAAGAGGGAAAACGCAATACAAAGTTCTTCCACCATACCACTATCCAACGGAGAATGCACAACATCATTACTCTCCTCCAAAATCAACAAGGGGAACATCTAGAGAAGCATGAAGATATAGAACAGGAACTCCTCACCTAATTTCGGAGGGTGCATTAGGAAATGAAGACTGATCGGTTGCCAGCTATAGAGAAGATCATCAATATTATTCCTAAGATTGTAACTGAGGAACACAATCAAATACTCCTCAGACCTATTTCTTTACAGGAAGTGGAGACAACTATGTGATAGCTCAAAGTTGGGAAAGCTCCCACACTAGACGGGTTCACTTCGGACTTCTTTTACAATTTCTGGGATCTAATCAAGGAGGAAGTCTGGCAGGTAGTCGAGGAGTCCAGAGTTAGCATATGGATGCTTCCATCCTTGAATGCCACTTTCATTGCCCTCATCCCTAAGGAGGAGAACAACCAGACTCTGGGCAAATTCTGACCTATTACACTATGCAATGTATTGTATAAAATTGTCTCCAAAGTGATCACCACACGCCTCAAGCCCCTGCTTCCTCTTCTTATATCACAGGAGAAATCATGTTACATGGAAGGAAGGCAGATCACTAATGGCATAATTCTCACTCATGAAATCATTCACTCCCTAAATTAAACCAAAAAGGTAGGTATGATCCTAAAAATCAACCTTTCAAAAGCTTTCGATACTTTAAGCTGGAAATATATTCAAAAAATACTGCTAGCCTTTGGATTTACCCCTCCTTGGGTAAGATGGATTATGAGTCTCATCACTTCTACCATTTTCTCAATTCTTGTCAATGGGACCCCCTCCAGCCCCTTCCACCCGTCCAGAGGTATCTGAAAAGGGGACCCTCTCTCACCCTTTCAATTTTTTATTATGGCGGAAGGTCTTGGACGTTACATCAAAGATGCCCTTCAAAACTAGCAATTATGAGGTGATAGTAAAAAAAGGTAAAGGTAAAGGATTAAGGGTCTGTCTACTGGAATTCACTGAGTGGTTGGTTTACCATGGTTGTGAGGTGATATTCAACAAAGGAAAAGCATTCCTGAGACACATAGCCACCGGGCAGGTGAAGCAGATCGGGTTTGTGTGAAGAACCTGTATAAGCTAGATGTGGAAGAATGTGCTACATTAAGCACTAAGGCGGAGAAAGTGAAGGTCATGATGTCGATGAACTTTGGCACAAAAGACTTGGTCATTTGAATCATGGTACCTCGAATATTATAGAACAAATAACCACTCACCTCTCTAAAGGAGCACTTAAGCAATAAGATATATGCAAAGTATGTACATTACAAAAGTACATAAAATCCACATTCCATGATCAAGACAACAAAGCACATGCAGTCCTAGAAAGGATCCGCTATGATATTTATGGACCTTTCTCAACAACCTATATTGTCAGACACAAATATTTTATCAGTTTTATTGATGACTTCTCATGGAAGTGTTGGATCTTCTTCACGTGGAATAAAGATGAGACATTCTCTGAGTTCATAGAATTCAATACACTAGTTGAAAACAAAGCTAGCAAGAAGGTGAAGGCTCTGTTTTAGAGGTTGCAACACCTTCCAAAATGTTGGCCTGCACTTAAATTTTAGAGCCTACTATGGATATTGTGGTCAATCGTTCCTTAGTCACTTATTGGTAAGTTGATGATCTCAAGCTCCCCTTTTCGATCTTAAGAGTCATTTAAACTTTTACCTTTACATAGAATATGTCATATTTGGGCATGGGGGTAATCGCTTGTCATGCAAAGGGAGGTATATTTTGCTTCAAGGGGAAATATTTATGAGAATGAGACATGTTTAACACTCATTTCACACACTCTTACACAAGTGTTTCCTTTATCCTCCCAAAGTCTCTAATCGAAGCCGCACTTTCCGTAAGCTGCCACAAAGTTTTTTGCATTAAGTGAAGTATGTGTTATATGTTCTGGATGGTCTATGTTGTATCAATAAGTTTTCAAGTGTGTGATCATAGTGAAGTTTTATCACTATCCACATAAGTTCCACTGATCCCACACTTAGCTAAATTTCGGAGTTTCCTTAGCAACCTAGCCTCATCCAACTTTCCTGAACTACACACTTCACATATGTAACCGTCAAGCTTTTCCGTTGCTTGTTCGAACCGTGCAATGTGTAGAAATCCCAACCTCCCTTACCATTCAAAAATGCGCAGTGGTTTCCTCTGGTGTCCTTCCCTCAGTCGGACTCCACTGTCTCCAAAAATTGTGCAGTTTTGTCCCTTGACTACCCAGTCTGCTTTGAATCCTGAAATTGCATAGATGTGTCCTCCCAGGGCCTCGTCCTAAGTAGTGCCTTACATCCTAAAATTGTGTAAATGTGTCCTCCCAAGGCCTCATCCCTCAATAGTCACTGCCTGTTGAAACTACAAAATTATGTCTCTCATGGGCCACGAAGAAATATGACATGATAGATGACTCTCAAGGAACTAAGGAGAAAAATAAGCAGACCAAGAAACCCAAGGTATGATAGAATATTAGGACCGCATGAAGACTCCATCTGATGAATAACCCTTTGGAGGCTAGGTATGGAAAACAAAGCACGTCTTTTGAAATACACCTCTTAATGTAGACTAAAAGTTTGCTTATTATTCTCATATCATTTCGTCTTCCATGACATTCATGGTTGGAAGAACTCAAAGTCATTCCATGTGTTTGATATACGTGTTTTGCTCCCTTTCACTTGTTTAGTACATAGCTTAGAAGATGAAGATTATTACCACTTGTTTATTTAAGCTATTGAGGTTGTGACCAACATGATCTTATGACTAACCAGGCATGATGCAAGGCATCCTAAGTGGGATGAAAGATGTTTGATGATATGTATGTAGTCAGTACACTCCTCTGCATTACTCCTTTGCATTAATCCTTGCTCTGTATCTTGCATGTACCCTCACCGCTTGTCAGATTTGGCTACCTGCTGCCAATAGTCTCTTGGCTCTTTCCTGACAAAGCAGGTGAAGGAATTTCCTTCAACCTAATTTCTTCAATGCTCTTCATAGAAATTATAGAGCTAAGAGAAGGAGATGTGTAATCTCACTATCAAACTCTTGAAAATACTTTTCATGTTCGAATATATCCAAACAATTAGGCTACCACTCAACAACATTGTCACTCTTGGAAGACTCAAGAAAGATCACATCTCTAGATACTATAAACTTCTTATTCACTTCATCATAGAGATGGTATGCTTTGGAGGTATGAGTACCCAAATAAGATACATTTTTGATTCCTTGCACTGAGTTTTTTTATCTGTTCCTTAGGTATGAAGGCATAATATGAGGAACCAAAAACCCTGACATGCATCATCGAAGGAATGTGGCCATACCACATTTCATAGGGAGTCTTGTTTCTAATAGCAAGAGTTGGACACCTATTATTTATATACACAACATATAGAACCACATCAGCCCAAAACCTTATGAACTTAACATGTGAACTATGCCACGTTCATAGTGAAAGTAATACATTCCAATGAACTATGTGTTGAAAAATGCAACAAGAAATTATCAATTTGATTTTTCCTTGATTAAATTGAAAAAATTCAAATTTCCACATCAACAGACAACTTGGATGATGTTAACTTGTGTGAATTAACTTTGAGAGAGCAACAGAGTAGGTTTGTGTCGTGTGATTTTGATTAAAACTTCATAAGTAGTTGCAACTCTACACCATAATTTCTACAAGGATGGTGGAGGAAAATTACAGAATATTTGTTAGTAGACAATATCCCTACTAAAAATTATCTATGACAACTTTTGCGAGAAGAAGGCGTTGAGGATAAAATATTGGATTGTGGAAGAATTAGTCACAAAATTCACAAAGGCAATAAATTTGGTTATAGGTGTGGAGGTAGATGGATTAAATGTAATTGTGTAGTAGACAAATCACAACTACTCCTTTGATATTTGTCGATGATGTGTTATTATTTGGTATATTGACCTCTTTTGATCTGTATTTGCACTCCTTATGAATAATAATAAATCTCATATGATTTCTACTTACCGAGATGATGAATTAGTATTGGAGATTTATCATAATTTTGGTGTTACCTCCACTGCATTGGATGCAGATTTTGAAAATCTTAGATTTATTCTGCAACCTAATTGTTATGTAATTAAGGACTGGAGTTTACTTATAGAGAAAATCCACCATAAAATTTTATCATGGGCACAGAGGTGGCTCTCCCTAGGCAACTTGACTCTAGTTCAAGCAGTCCTTTAGAGAATCTATGTATATTGGCTTCATATTTTGGCAATGCTTAAGAATATCAGTAAATGTATATTTTTGGCTTCATCTTGGCATGAAACAATGTGTCGTAAAGGACAGAGTGGGCCTGGTTGTTGTTTACTATGTATGGAGGCGATGGATAGCCAGACTCATCTATTTCTTTGATTCTTTTCAGAAAAATAATTTTGGAATGGTGTATTTAATATGTTGCACTTACAGGCAAATTATAACTACTCTTTTGTGGTTGATTGTATTCGAGACTGGATTATTGAATATAAAACATTTGGACGACTTCCAATATACATTGGGGTTTCGACCCAAAGAATGCATTATTGTCTTGAGCTCCTTTGTTGTGATACATCCACCTCCATCCTTGTCAAACTAACTAAAAGCCTCCCTGAACTTAGATATAACCTCCATCCCATATTCCTTTAGTAGATAAAACCCTTCTCTCATTTTCTGACCATGCCAATCTGCCCTCCATCCCATATTCTCTCATGAGCCCTGTGTAAACCACCATTTCATTCAAGGATGGGGAATTTGATGCGTACTCTAACCATATGTTTTAGATATTTTCCCCCTTTTCTTGCTTATTCATTCATTTCCAAACACTATACCACTAGTTCTAAGAATCTTGTGGATACTACCACCACAATAAATGCATATTTTATTTTATATGAGACAAGAATTTTATATTTACCTTTGGGACACTCCAAAAATATTTTGATGCACCTTTGTGACCTTTATGACCTTATGACCTTAATTCCCATTCCATGTTCATCCATGTGGATGAACTTTATGATGTTCTACGACAACCGAATGTCCTTGTCAACTTCCTCTCATTTTCCTTGTCATGTTTTCAGGACTTGTGTATCCAACAAGAAATTTGGGAGATGAATGCCATCAAGGTAGAAAATAAAGGGGGTTTGAAGGCATTTATTTAGGGTTCCCACTGGCATAGTCCCACCATATGATCCACCCAATCCCTAAATTGGGGTCTACTGCTATTTCAATTAATTATTAGATGATCATGGTGGGCCATAATTCCAAGTTAAATATTATGACTCTTCATATTATATTATTGGAGATACTTGAGGAGACATCTTTTTGGCTAAAGGGTTAAGGGAGGATTTTGACTTCACTATTGACCCATCAACCATATCCTCAACATATCTAACCAACAATCAAGAAGACAATTCAGGTGAAGTATGGGCATCCTCTCTCTCCCACATTGTTCAGCATATATATCAATATATGAATGCCTCTACACTCCACCAAGTGTGCTTCAATAAAATTTTGGGTTTCCCCATTGTCCTCCAAGATGGATAGATGTTGTTCTTGCATTGTGCCTTTGATTGTAGAGCGGCTAATAAGCATAGTTTATCGTGGATGATTGTGATCATACGTAACATCCATGATTGTAACTAACTTTATTTCCAATAAATAATGAGCATATCAACATTTGGCATGAGAGTATCATGGGGAGGACTCCTTTATCTCAACATTAAAACCTTGTCACCCCTAAAAAATTGTGGAACACCATGGGTCGTCATATCTTTTGTTTCACTTTACATATCTAAAGATGAAAGGCTGTGATTTCAAATTCAATCATCTAATCTATTTGTTGGAGGTAGATCTAAGCCATATTTTAAGAAAATTGAATTCATCTTTAGCCATTTCCTCCTTCACACAAATGGCTAGTGTTTGAGTTATCAACCTCTATTTTAAAATGAGATTCTATTAAGACCCGTCTAATATTTTGTTTGGATTTTGGGCCTAAGCTTGAATCAAAATATATTTTGAGGAGGCTGAGAGGGTTTTGAAGTTGATTTATGGCTTCAAAATTGATTTATTTTTTTAGTTTATGGAGCTAACTTAGTTTACTTACAGGCTTAGGAGTTTTAGACACCAAATTAATTTGAAAATTTTGGCAAATTTTATTTGAGCTTTTCCTGGGATTTTTAACGTGGTTCTGATTCAGCTTTTGGAAGTACTCTGGGCTTTGACTAAATCCCATTTTGGGGCTCGTCTTAGCATAAACATCATGCATATGATGCTTCTGAGGTTTCTTCGATCCTGAGGATGCGACAATGTTCACCATTGATTGCTCTAAGCATATGGAGGAGGATTAACTAGATTTTCCTTCATAAGTGAATATTTGCCACTAATACAACCAATGTTTTCGCGAATGTAATAAACACAACACTCCAAGAGAGGATATAAGGATTATTTCCATGTAGAAAATCTTAGTCAGCACAATATGAGTTATTTAATTCCCCAATGCCACAACCTAAACAACGAGTGACGATACATAGCAAAAAATGTATTGCAGTAAAATTTATTATGAAAGCATAAGCTCCCAAGGAAAATATCATATAGAAGTAGGATAAAGCATTTAATGTTGAAGTTTCCTTATCGGCATTGGCTTTTGGAAAACCTACAGTCAAGGCATTTAGATTCCTTTTTTGGCCTCTAAAGTGGTTACAAGGTAAATGACCCACTGGCCTCGCCAGACAGCTGGTTAAGACCACAATGTTTCTTCTATAAGAGGTGGCCTCCCCATGATATCGATGGATTTTCGGTTTTCAAGATCTCGATGGATTTCTGGTTTTGAAAATTATGGCTTATTCGCAGCTTAGGGTTTGGGAAGCTTTGCAGTTTGAAAGCTGCTTTTAATTTTGCAAGCAGTTTCGTGTCTATCAAAATCTCAAGCTTTGGAGAATTCATTTGTCGGCCAACCTTGGAATGGTGGTTTGAAGAGTTCCTTGAAAGAAAGTGGTATTTCGGTTTTTCGGGTTTCTTCAGAGCTGGAGGATGACAATCAGGGTTTCTTTTTAGTTCAAGCATACACTTGCACCCATTGTGGGCTCTTCCCTTTGTGGTTTGGCTATAAACTACAACTTTGGGCTACATGTGGGGTTGACTAGGATATGGTATGTTACGTAGATTTGATGCTTAGCTCGTGGACTTGGTTTGAGATTGGAGCCATTATTTTTTTTTCATATAAGGATCATGACTCATCGGTTTGATACCTTAATTACTTTGGTTTTTCCAATTTGTACTCAAAAGTATATATATAAAGGAACATAGAGGGTTTCAAGGAATAGAGAGGGTTTCTGCAAGGAACAGTGGAACGAAAAAGATTGAGAAATGTTTGCAGATTCACGAAGATGATGATAGTGCCACACCAATGTCACTTTGTTTCATGTTGTGCTAAGAGATGGCTAGAGAATTGCCTCGATTTGTTCCAGAGGGATTCTCCAGATGGCATGAGAAATTGGGTTTTTAGGAGGAATTGATGGAACAGAAACTAGCGGTGGGCCTGCCGGAGCTACGTCATTCCCTATCTGATTCTTGCCACGAATTTCCATTATGAATCCACTGGAAAATGGTGCCACATCTTCATCAACCAAACCTTCCTCGTCGTTTTCCCCATTGCAATGGAGGGTTTGTCGAGAAAATGGAGAGACAAACACCAATGTTTGAGAGCCATGAGACTAGTGTCTCTGTGATGGGCATTAAGGGCATGAGGCCCAATAGTAGTAGAGCACATACTTGTTTATTCGTGGGTGGCGAGAGATGGATATTAAGACCCTCATTCTTAGGAAAAGTGGGAGACATGGGTGTCGACTAAGTGGGAAACAACAGGAAACAACGGGCTAGGACATTTTAAAATGGAAATAGGCTGGCTTAAAATGGAAACAAGATAGTTGAAACCACTAAAACTTCTTTGGTGTAGAGGTTGAAAACCCTTTTGGCGCCAATTTTTTTTAGTTTTTATATGCTGGGGCTTTCACTGTTATTTTGAAATGGAACTCGAAGCTGAGCTAGAAGCTTCAAGGAGGACAACAAAGGGTTTATTTTCCACAGGTATTTTCCTTTCAATTTGATGTATTTCCCTTGCAAAGATGTTGGCATTGGTATTATTTTCCTTGCGTAGCTGTATTCATCGGTATAGCTATAGGAATTGGGATTATTTTCATGGTATAGATGTAGGCATTGGGATTATTTTCAGGGAATATTTGGGTTTGTGAGTATAATTTAACGTGTTTCCCAACTAGGGAAAGTACTTTTGAATTATATTAGTGCATGAACATGGAACCCCAACCTGATTTGAATTAATTGGTCTTTAGCAGAGTCTATATATTTCATTCCTTTTCATCAATAACATATTATTATATTTTATTATAAATTTCAATTGTCTCTCTTGTTCACTAGTTAATTTCTTAGTGGTTTTATTATGTCTTGTTTCTTGTTTATGAAGTAGCTATCTAGTATTTTTTCACACTTATATCTTTCTGTTATAGTTTTATCTTGGCTAAGAAACTCATCTTGGTACCATTTCCTAAAGTCTTGCATTATTGTGATTTGAATCTATTCTCCTTCAAGGAAGTTTTGTTCAAGAATGCTTATTTTTAGTTTCGTTATGTAATTCACTCTTGGAACCATTTCCAAGAAGCTCATATGAATTGACTATCCCAACCTTAGGTGAATCAAATAATGATTTGTTACTAGATGTATCTATCCTTTTAGCATGGTGTATTTTTATGGAGGTGATTTTCCTCATTTTATTTGTAGATAATATGTGTTTTTTAACCTCTCAATGAATCTTTATCTTTGAAATTAATCATTGGTATCGTTAGGTCTTTGTTGCAATTGCTTCTGAATTTCAGATATATTTTCTAGCAACAATGCATTCAATTCTAATGGTCTTTCTCTCTCTTGGATTATCCTTTCATTATCTAGCACTTAGCTTTAGAGTATTTCTTTTAGGATCCTCACTATTTCTGCAAGATTTAGGAGTGTTTCTACTTTAGGATGCTCACCATTTCTACAATATTTAGGGGTTTTTCTACATTCATCCTCTCTTGATATTCCTCACATTTGACATGGTTGGTTTCTTCAAGAGGACATCATACCATATTGGGTTTTTCTTGTGATGTTGGTTCCACCTTTTTCACTCAATTATATTTTCTTTTTAGTGCTGTAATGCAAAAAATTCAATAATTAGTTCTAAATTAGCATCACAATTTAAATTAATAATGGAGTATAACATTTTATATGTAATTGTGTCTTATAACATGATAGTGTTGCACCCTAACCCAACATACAACATTGTAACAATCCTATTTCCTTTGGGTGTGTTTTGAGAAATGAGGTCACCCTTTTATGAAAATGTACTCCCCATTGGCTCATTGCTATATAATTCAACTTCTGTGCAATAAATGGCCACATTGTGTCACTTGATATCTACCATTCTAGGAGATGCACTGGGATGATCTTTTCCTTGGATATGTGATCATGTGTTTGGCACTAGATTCTAATTCTTTAGCATGGAATAGGTCCATATCACACACAACTTGCTTTTACCAGCAAGATAAAATCACATATACTATGGAAATTTTCTTTATCAACAATATCGGGAATGGTCCTTGTATGTCCAATTGCAAATTTTGTAATCTATTGCTCAAATTCAGTATTCTATCTACAAGTTTGGTTCTTCCTGAATCCCCTTTACTAGGAACATTCATATCATCCAAAATAGTATATTCGTCAACTACTTCTCCAGATTCTACAGGATTTTATGTGAGGAGAATACTTTCAGAATGATCTGTCCCATCCAAAACCATAGGATCCTTCTCCATGACACACACATGGTCTCCAAGAGGGACATGTAGTGACAAATATTTAGTCTCTGATGTCACATCAACTTCTATAAGCTCAAGATTTTTCACTAGGGTATCATATTCTGGTCCCTTGGCATGTTCAAGCCTCTTCAATGGATTATCCATGGAAAGTTGTTGATTACACACATCCTTGTCTTCTAGAAGAGATTCATTCATACTTAAACAAGGGGATATATTGTAACTTTTTCTAAGTTCCTGAACTTTTGGATGGAATACTGGAATCCAAGTCAAATCAGGGGCTTAAACAAGGAGGTATATTATATCCCTCCGTAACCTCAGGGATCCTCAATGGAGTATCAAAGTGGGAAGGTTCCTACTTTCTCACCACAATCTGTATTTTTTCTCCAACTTTGAAATTTTGGGTCTCTCTAGTGTCATGGCCATTGTTTCCCTCAATTTTGGCAAGGTCAACGAATCACTCATGTTTTTTGTTGTTGTCCATATCAAACAATTGTTCCCTAATTGGACTTGCATCAGTTACGCCATCAACAATAAAAATGCTTTCCTGGCATGCTCCATATTCAACTTCATTTATTTCCACAGCTATATTATATGCCTCTATAACCTCAAGGGTTTTCAAAGGATTATCCAATTGGTAAAGTTCCTACTTGTCATATATTTCAACATTTATTTATGTAATGATCCTAGCTAGTGTCCACAAACTTTTCTTTGTAGATTTATATTACATTATTCTATACAAAATGGCAGACCATGTATTTATGTTGCTTTTGGTATTTGTATTATTTATGTTGTTGATTTAGTTAGAGGTTGGATTTGTTTTAGAAATAACTTTAAAATGATACTTCAAAAGTTTGTTTGTGACTAGTTAAATGCTTGTTGGAACACTCTGATAAGCTTGCCCTAAATTTTTGGACAAAACATCAATGCTCACTCAACACATTGGCAGCGTTTTCTTCAGGGTTTTCAACCTAGTTCTCAATTTTTTTCATATCTAATTCCTACAGAAGCACTAAACACTACCTTGAAACGACAAAAAAAAGAAAGTACAAACAATCAAGTGATCAAAGAGCCAAAAAACGCATTGAAAAACTACATATTCATAGATTCACTCCCTAGGTTTATTCATTGGTAATGTTCTCTTGAACAATAAGTAATACCAAAGTTAAAAATTGCAGTCTTATTGTTTAAAAAATGTGGTGCATTTAGGGAAATAGCACATCGTCATCCGAATATTCAGATGAACATGAAACCAGACCTACTCTAGGTACAGATGAATACTTCAATGAAATGATACATTGCAGTTGTAAAATGTGCCAAAATAGGAAACTAAAGAAGCGAAGGCTTGTTGGTATCCATAGATTGGAACATGGAGTTTATATAGAAGAGGTACATTATAATTAACAAATTGTTATTCTTATAATAAATAAATATGCACATTATTTAATACATTATTATTGATCATTTCATTTGATTTTTTTTATTTATGAAAAGTTGCTTCTAGTTCCCAATATTTGTGAAGAACCAATGGATGATATTGATAATAGCGACTCTCAAGATGAAGGACAAGACACATTTATGGAAGAAGCCACTTTGTAGATAAATGAGGTTGGTGTCAATGAATTTATCAAAGACTTCTACACATCTTTTGAAGAAGTTGTTGATTCACCCCTAGCTCCATTGGCTAGGACACCTCTTTATGCGAATGTTGAATCTTCTATATTGGCGACACTTATGTTGTTGTTGAACTTGAAGGTTACACATGGACTGACAAACACATTCTTTACTGATATATTAAGGTTGTATTGGTATTCCTATAAATTAATTCTCTAGATGTCTTAAAAGTTTTGAATATTGTGTATACTTATAAAAATCATTTGTTGCACTATGCAGACTTTTGTCAAACAAAATACTTCCAAAGGATAATAAGTTGCCTCATTCTCATAAAGAAGTATCTTCAATAATGAAAGACATTGGAATGGAGGACAAGACATATGATGCATGTCCAAATGACCATATATTGTACTATGGAAATAATGCAAATTTACAACAATGCCCAAAGTGTCACACAAATAGGTATCATCAAGATCAATTATCCAATAGGGTTCCTTATAAAGTATTACGACACATCACACTAAAGCCAAGGTTTGAGAGAGTGTTAAAATGCAAGGAGTTGGCAAAAAATATGGATCATCATGCACAAGGGAGGAGCCAAGATGGTGTCATGCGTATGGTTGCAGATAGTAAATGTTGGAAAGATATTGAGGTAAAATGGCCACATTTCAGAAATGAGCCAAGGAATGCAAGAATTTCTCTAGAAATGGATGGCATAAATCCTTTTGGAGGTCTTAGAACAACATATTTTGTTTGGCCAGTGTTAATTATAAACAACAATCTCCCCCCTTGGATGGCAACGAAAAAGGAACAAGCAATGTTAACTCTTATCATACCAAGTCCTACAACATGTGAATGCAATGTTTTCTTGAAGATTATATAAAAATATTTCAATTCAATTAATCCTAATAAATAACTCTTTGTTCACTTAGCGAAATATCAGGTAAAGGATATGGATGTATACATGGAGCCCCTCATTGATGAGCTTCGTGAATTATGGGATGGTGTAAATATGTTTGATGTATCAAGACCTATCAATGATAGAAACTTCCTATTTCATGCGATTCTTATCTAGACAATTCATGATGTCCCGAGGCTCTCTATTTGTTGTGGTAATATAATATAAATTACATTTATAATTATTATGTTAATTTTAGGATTTACTAAATATGGGTTCCAATCTTATTTTAAGACTACAAACAAAGGGGAAACATGGTTGTCCATCATGTGGGCCAAAATTGTTGCATAGGCAGTCAAGGGATCTCAATAAAACTGTTTATGAGGAGTATCGACAATTCTTACCACAAAATCATCGCTATCGAGTGCGTGATAAACATATGTTCAATGGAAAGGAAGTGGAAATGAGGAAACCAATAAAGATGAACCCTGCTAGGTGGAAAGCGATGTATGACAAAAAAGAAGGGATAGGTTTTCCCCTAGGAATGAAAAGACTCTCTATTTTCTGCAAATTAGAATATTATGAGAGCGTGCCAATAGCCCACCTATTTGATACTATGCAAATTGGGAAAAATGTGGCAGAGTGCTTGTGGAAACATCTAAATGGAAATAACATTGAAGCAAAAATAAAGTTAAGAAAGGACCTTCGAGTTGCCAATATCATGCCGAACATGTGGTAGCATGAAGACAACTCCTATGTTCATGCTCCATCAAATGAGAAAGAAAACATCATTTCTACTATGAAAAGTATAAGATTTCCTTCTGGCTTTACTGCGACATTAAAAAACTTATTCACAAGAGATGGATTAGAGTTCTCAGGCCTAAAAACACATGATTAGCACAATTGGATAAAGGTAACGTTGTCACATGTTATATTTGTTGGAAACTTAATTATAAAATTGTATATCCTAGTGATAATATCAGTTCATTCATATTTGAACATGGTTATTTGTTAATAGACATGATAGTATAGTGATGAAATTAGTTAATGCATATTTGAACATGGTTATTTGTTAATGGTCATGCAGTATGTGTTGCCTACAGCAATACCAAGTACTTTTGACCACAATGTCACTTTGACTATTTACAAATTATGTAAATATCTGAGGTATTTTTCAATCTGTCATGCATGCTCTTCCATTACTCTTATCATTTGAAGTGCAACTTTGGTTATGCCTTTATATGCGTTTCTACTTTTAGTTTACAAGAAATAACAAGTCTTTGTTGTAATACTTGTAGGTGGGTCTCATCTAAAGAGATACATCAATATGACTTGAAGTATTGGAAGAGGAATGTTTCACTTTTGATGTGTGATATTCAAATGTGCTTCCCTCCAAGCTTCTTTAATTCTCAAGAGAACTACCTTGTACACCTAATAGAAGAGATTGAACAGTGTGGTCCTATTCATATTCGAACAATGTGGCTCGTGGAGAGATATATGAAGGTCTTGAAACAATTTGAGAGGCAAAAGGATCGACCAGAAGGGTCCATAGTTGAGGGATACATGGTTTTCCAGGCCATGCTTCATTTGAGTGAGTACTTACCTCAATTGCATCTCGAAGCTCTACGATTATGGAATTATAACCAATCTCAATCATTTCAAGGAGAAAAATTAGAGGGAGAAGGGACTTCTAATAGGATAAAGGTATAAAAAATGTTAGGAGTTATTTGTATCCTCAGTTTTATATTACATGGCTTTAAATAATTATTAATTCATTGAACAAAAAAAAATTTCATTGTAGATGCAAAGGAGTGGGAGGCCTTACATTTGTATGTTACATACAATTCTGACTTTATGTTGGAATGGATGGAGAAGTACGTTTAAAAAAATAAATTAGAAGATGAAAATGCATGGGCCAATATATATAATAGACATGGTCAAAACACTACTCGAGGATTGCCTGCAAGTCATAAAAGAAAGTGGCCAGATAGATGCTCGTGGAATTGGCTAAAGGCCAATATGGAACATGAGGCAACAAAAGGGAATAATAGAGTAACACAACAACAATTGAATTTCATTAAAGGATCCATAAATGGGGAGGTGATATATATTAATATATTGCATATATTTAATAAATTTTTTGTTAGATTTCATATCCTTGAATCTAATTAGTTGATATTTATATGAATTTAGGTAAGATATTACAAAGGAATGTGGAATTTTGGTCATCATTTTCCCATCAGAAAAGTTGATGAAAAGAGAAAAACTTATGATTGTGGAGTTTCAGCATCATTTGAGGTGGAATTTCATTCGCGATAGACAACCAATCACAAGAACACTTCGCTACTATGGAGTGTCGGAGGACAATATCGAGCTTGATTTTATGTCTTTCAATAAAGTTATTTTTCGTGTTGAATGGTACAAGCTTATTGAAGTGGGAGAAGAAAAAAATATCTGGCTCCATGATAATGGATTCCACATGATCAATACATCTAGGTTTGAAGCCACTTCTGAACCTTATGTGTTTCCAAGTCAATGTGACCAAATTTTTCTCATTCCAAATTTAGAACAACCTGGTTGGTCATTTGTGATTGATTATGATCCAAGAGGACGAAGAGTAAAATTTGTTTAAGATGTACAGGACCATAATTTACTTGAAGATGCAAAAATCCCCTCTGAAGACATAGATGGCGAAGATGGAGATGATGAAGAATTTATTTTCAATGATGCATATCACCAAGATGAATACCAAGACGAGTTTATTGAAGTTTCTAAAGGACATGAGAAACCACATGGGCATCAAATCCATGAAGATGATGAATTCTTTGATTTTAATTTACCTGTAGTTGAAGGTGAGGAAGACTATGAAAATGATGGTATTAATTTATTTGTGGATTTAGGGTCTATTAATGATGGGGTATATATGCCATCAGATGAGGAGATTTCATCTGTGAATGACATTTTATGATCACTATGTATACTTTAAGATAGTCTTAAGGATTCACTACAGTATAAATTTTCTTTACAAGTTAGACATATGAGTTTTTAAGTGTAATGAACATTAAGTAATTTGAATGTTTAATGTTTTACTTGTAAGGATGACATTTTTCGATCACTATGTTTACTTTAAGATGGTTATAAGGATTCACTACAATATAATTTTTCTTTACAAGTTAAGTATTGAGTTTTTAATTGTAATGAACATCAAGTAATTTGAATGTTTAAGGTTTTACTTGAAAGACATATATATTTGGTGTTACCGATTCTATTTACTTATCGGTTTTTTGATCAGGGTTTTCTTATTTTTATGTTATTATATGTTTTCTTAATAATCTACCCATGGGTGTTACTGATGATACTATGGGGGATTCAATGATATTCACTACTTTTATGGAAATGTTAACAACTGCACGAGGGAAAGATGCTTCTATGATGATGCATGAGGTAAGCTTGAATATCGTCTTTTATATGTTCAATTATCTTATATTCCTTATTATATGATGATAATTTATGTTTGTGGAATGCAGGCAACCGCGAAAGTCATTCCAACCCCTATAACACCTTATAATACATCTAAGGTAATGATAGTGGTAAAACTTGATCAATATTTATGTGCATTTAGTTAACTTATTTCACTATATATATTTATTAATATTTGTGTTTTTACTAAGCGTGCATTTCATTGGCATGCAGGATTCATTTATGCCCCTCAATACAACCAATGTTATGCAGGGATCATTAATGCCCCCATATACATCTAATGTTATGCAAAATGTAAGATTCAACCATTTATTTGTGTGAGTTTGATTATGTTATTTGTTGAGAAATCTAGGGCATATATTTAATAAAGTTTTTGCACAACGACTCCATGATTTATGAGGTATTACGAAGAGCTACATCATGCCTTCAAATGTATCACCCCATCCGTTTTTTTATTCTTGGACATACAATACTATTTTAACAAGTAACCCAAGCAATATAGTATTCCAGAATGTGATATCAAGTTACTTTTCTAGGGTTTTTATGTAATCAAGAGGCCTTTTTAGGGTTTCTTAAATTCAAACCTTAGATCATACTCTTTTCCCTTTATGTCATTCTAGAGTTTATCCCATGCCCTAGAAATCAAATCATAAGGAACAAATACTTAAGATTAAGGTTTCTAAATACTAGGGTATTTCTTAAAATATAAACCCATAAATTCAACCTTACTACATCTTATGATGGATCCTTTAAAAGAAAATTATTATACATGCCTCATGGACACCTATTTGTACTAATTTGTATTTAGTAAACAACACTACATTGTAAACATCATATGCCCCTTCATAAAAACCACTTATAGCCAGTACTCTCCTCCACTAAGAGCTCGTGGTTTCAACATACAGTTGTTACAACTCAAGGAGGACAGGAAGCTGTAAATCCATGTGGTCAACCAGAAATAGCCCAAATTATTCATCGTGATCCAAAAAGGTGTGCAAGTGTTTAGCTAATTCGACATCAAGATGTTAACAACCGTAAGGTTGGAGGGCCATTATTTCTCAAATTCATCAATGTAGATATGTTGATGAGGTTATGACCAGAGCTTACTTATATTGAAGAATGTGAAGGGATGCAAGGGAGAAATGTGACCAAATCTTCCGTAATGTTGGGTCTTAAAGAATCTGATAAAGATAAAGCAAACAATGAATGACACATGTGCTATGGGTGTTGATATCCTTACAATGGAACAGTGTTTGTAGCCCATGGCTTTCAAAGAACGAAATTTGATTAGTATTGTTGATACAGGCTCTGGAAAAAAAATGGCATATCCTTTACCTGATATTGTTCATGTTAATATGCAACCTTATCTAGCTTCAGATTTTGAACTCTGAATGTGAGCATTCTTGCATTCGTAGTCGCTGCATTATTATTTGCGGAAGCTTACGCACACCTTTCATGAAGAAAATACTATGGTGCTATTACTATTGAGGAAGCTAACTCCATGATAATCTCTTGATTGTTTTGATTGACATCGTTGATTCTTTGGCTGATAGTCAACAATTTGGATGATTTTCCTGGTGATAGATTAGAATCTGGATAAATATGATGCCAAAAAGAAACTGCTTTGAGCACATTGTAGCTAAACTCCAATTCATGTGTAAATCACACTAGTTTTGGATCGAGGATTGTCAAAGCATGTTTACTATGGAATAGTTTTTGGTGTTGAATCATTAGGTCTCAAAAGATATAGGCCTATAATATTGGTTAAGTGGTGCCTCAATTTCCACTGTTCTAGACCTGTAGCACTCAAAGGAAGACATAAATCAAGCCAAGAATATTGTGGCCAATAACACTATACGGGTGAGGAAAATCGCACAAGTATAAACTTGTAATGTCAATAGAGAAGGGGTTAAAATATGTGGAATTCTCCAATCCATATCCACCGCATCTATTCAGCTACCACAGCTTTATCACACAGATCTTGTATATACAGCATGAAAGGGTATTCAGATTTATTTACGAAAAATAGAAATCAATCTTAGAGAAAGGGTGTAGAGGGGCTATCTGCAACGTCTCAGCTTCGAAGGTATTTTGCGGAAGAAATCATAGCTATAGGTGCTTGGGTGGGTTACCGCCTACTCTGGCTTTCAAGAATGGGAAGGCGATGGTTTTTGGGCGCGGGGATGCCAAGAAGAAGAAGAGGTAGCTTAAACACAATATTGAAACTGGGGTAAAGCCACCAAGATCAAAGCCTTTTGCTAACTACAGACATGGGTTTGCTAACCAGGGGTTAGAACCCAAGCTCACGAGCAGAGAGAAGAAAGAGCGGAGAGGAGGAGAAAAACCCATTTTTGGATTACTTCTTTAATCTCTCTAAAATCCTTGTGGAAAAACATAACTCTTTTTTCTTTGGGCCACCTGGATGAGCACAGATCCAAAAGTGCTGAAGCGGGTATTTAAGGGTGCAGGTTTGCAGGACAATAACAACTAAGAAAGCCAACTATTTGAAGCCCCTATCACTCAAACCCATCATATCCTTCTGCTAAAATGGTCTCCACAAGCATGCAGGCATAAAGTACACACCCAAATGATGACTTGCAACATATATATTTTCATTCTACTAACATGGCGTTTTTGGGATTTCAAAGTGTGTTAGTTGTGTCTTACTAGCCCTTTATTACTCTTTGCATAATCTTATTTTTAGACATGGGATTTGGGCTTATTTGAATTCATGGGTGTGAGGTGATTGTTGATATATATGAGGTTTGATTTGCATGTTAACCATATGGGTTGAGGGATAAAATGATATGGCAATGAGATGGTGGGTACTGGGCATCTAAGCTGGGTTGGATTCTTGGTTTTTAGACAATCATGGGAGAATCAAGTGCAGCAGCATCTACTATCACGACAAAAATTGATACAACCATTAGTGCCATTGTGTGGGTGAGAAGGAGAAATGGGTCCTGGTGGCCTGGAAGGGTTCTGGGTGTAGAGGAGCTATCTGCAACTCACTTGATGTCTCCCAGATCAGGAAATCCTATTAAACTTCTTGGTAGGGATGATGCCAGCGTGTGAGTATCCTCTTCTTCACCCTAATCATCTTGCATTTTTCTTGCCTTACAAAGAAGCTATCATTGCCGCATATCCATCTGTAATTCCAATTTTCATATGTGGAACTTTAGTTAGATTCCATGTATTTAAAATATAACTTTTGTCCAAAGCCGATGATTCTTACAAGTTTCTATCCTTTTTTTCAGCAATTCATTATTTTTTCTTGGTAGACCTTAAAAAGATTTTGAATGGATCAATATTGATCATGTTGTTTAGTTGCATAATATGTTTCGGATTACTGTCATCATGTGACATGGGAAATAATGCACATAAACCAAAATAAACAAAGAAATAGTTACACCCTCATCTAGGATGTACGGCATTGATAAATAATTCTTTTCACAGTGTTGTGCTTCATTTAATAAAACAATAGTTCAAAATGGTACCTCATATTTTGGCAATATTTTTGTATGCAAATCTCACACTACGCTTCCTGCTGTACTCTTTATTTAAATAGTTTTCTACAGCTCTCACCAACATGGGGAATGCAATTATTCAAGTAATTTTTGTTCAGCGGTGTATTTCTTTCTTATTGGAAATAATGTAAGCCAGTTTCTTCCTTGCCTTTGTATATTTGTCTGTTATTTTCCTTCACGTCTAGCTCATGCCTGACTAATGATTTTTTGGAGTATCCCTCTTAGCTTTCTTGAAATTATTTTTTGGTTGTTCCTACACTAGATTCAAATATATCCACAAAGTGTCTAATAAGATCTACAATTGAAAATCAAGAAGCTATCGGTCATTTTGGAAGATTGACATTTTCGTGTTGAAATTATATGGAAACTATAATATGAAAGTACTTTGACTAGAACTTGGAATAGCATATTAGAAATGAAAAAGTATACGAGAATTTTCCTCTTCAGCCTAAGATGCTGACATATATTAATAAGAAAAATGTTTGTTTGCATAAAGGAGTTTCTACATGAGCTCTTAATCCATATTCATTTCCTTTTTGATGAGGATGCAGAATTTGCTGGCAATTCCTAGCTTTGTACATGATAATAAGTTGATGATCACAAAGATCTTGGGATCACGAGTAGCTCATTCATAACAGATATAATCAAATGAGAGTACTCTACTGAAAACAATAGCAGCAATCAAGTCAATACACAGTAGAATATCATACTATCACGTGAAGGGAAGAATCAGAAACATAATAGATGTACATGTCATGAATCTTGCATATAAGCATCTTCTAACAGGGTTTTGCCAATTCCAATTTCTAGATGATTATTATTGCAGGTTAACAACTTCTTTATCAGTTTTTCATGCTAAGATGTCTTTACATAAAGTCGAAATCCTATGGATCTGACTTTGGTTCAATCCTAGTGCAATTTTTCTTAGGATCCAGGTTTGTAACCATAGACAATGGTTCTACTTTATTGCAGATCTGATTATAATATTTTCTTTTATAATAATGTATTAAAAGAAAAGAGGGAGTGTTGTGGCTATATTCGTACAACCCAATACAACATTTTTGTATGCCACTCTTCATCCTATCCTTGGGTTAGGGTTCAGATGATGGGTTGAACTAGCTTTAATTCTTGATTTCCTATGCTTAATAGCGCACAGGCTTTTGAACTCCTTAACAAATTGCTTGCAAATTAAAATACACTGGAAAAACATAGTACATACCTATGCATTTTCCTATGAACCCAAGGTGTTGCCATATTTTTCTAGCAGGTATTGAGATCCCCTAGCTTTGTTTTTGTCCGCTTCTTTTTCCCGCAGCACCTTCTCCAACTTTTGTCCTCTTGTAAGTGGTGGAGACTTGGAGAGTTGGATGGTTTTTCTTTTTGTTAGAGAGCTTGCACACAAGATAGGGTCCTTGTAGCTGCCTCTTCCCCTTTTTGGCTTACTTACTTTTCTTTTGCTAGATAGGGAATCTCTTCAACTAGATCTTCCTTTGGCACTGGCCCTTGCTCCTTCTCATTTTGGGGATCCTTCATGACCTCCTCTATTTCCTCTTTTTTAGTTTTTTAATTAAATTTTCTAAATGCCTCCAGCCCCCTTTTCACCAGTTCAATCTAGAATTTTAAAGTAGTTCTTTGCCTTAGGACTAGGGGCTTTTCTCTAGATTAGATGGAGCAAGGGTTGGTTTCTCTTTTTCCTATTCACTATTTTCATGCATAGCACTGATTCTGAGGGATGCTCTGTTTTACAAAAAAGATAGCACCTCCACATGATGTAAAGTCCCAAGCATGAATGGGCTAGTCTTGTGCAGCTCAAGAAGGTTAGCCATTGTCACCACAATAACTCTTCCTTTGTCTTCTGGTCGGCTTTGCTCCAACTAAAGGGGGGCTTCCCTACATGAGATTGCTAAGGAAAGCATGGAAAGGATATTAGTAACGATAGCAGAAATGAAATAAGACATTCAATGTGTTCCTTGTAATATAGATATAAATAAAATATCTAAAGAAAAGTAATTGCACAATGATCCAGTCCAAGAAAACAAGGTTTTCCACAAACCAATTAACTCTTCTAGAAAAATTCAACAATTCTAATTTAATAATCCTATCGGCCTCTGTTTGTACCTTTTGGGACAATTGCTAGTTTTGATTGTTTTACTTTTTTAGTTGTTTTTACCTAAGGTGATAAACTCTTGAACCGAGATTTTTTTGTCAGTTTTTTTAAATAATGACTTTTAAGCATTGAGGTGTGATATTTTCGAGGTTTAGATAGATTTATACTATCTTTAGGTTAGATTAAATGGAACTGATTTTCTTATAGATTAGATAGATTTATACATTCTTATGTTAGATTAAATGGAACTATGTTGGATTCTACTGGGTTATTTACAGTTGTTTTCAGATAATGGTCAATAAGTTGAATAAATAATAATTTTTGTTTTTGTATTGGTGATCTCACTCAGGATAGTGACTGATATTCCTAGAGAAACAGATGCATCTCAAGGCTAGCTAGCCTTTTCACTTGGTGGACTCTGTCGATTACATAGTACTTGGCCTTCGTTCCTTCTATTTTTAACAGTTCAAAATGCTATTTAATTTCTTTATTTTATCTCAGTGGTTGAGTTTACAAGTTTTTGCAAGGAATGAAATAGATATGCTATGATTTGTGACATGATTTACTTTCTATCCCACTAACTATTTTGGTCATCTTTTTTTCCGCATGCTTTGTAATACTAAGTAATTTTCCTATCTATCAGTGGAAATCATGAAGTTCGATGCATGCAAAGGAGTATTCTTCTGGATAACCTTGCAAAAGAATTGGCTCCAGGAACAATCAGATTCAATGGTAAAGTTGTTTCCATTCAATAGTCTACAGATTCTTCTTTAACTATAGTAAAACTGGGAGATGGAATGCTTATCAAAGCTAAGGTAGCATCTTAAATCCAAACTTCTGACTCCCATTTGAAGTAGTAAAACTTGGGCATAATTTTGACAAATTACCTGGAAGTTATGCTACAATAAGCCCTCTGAAGCTAAAGTATAATAATTACATATGATTGGAATGTAACAATGTAACAGAGTACTAAGCCCCTCTAGAGACATCCTTCTATACACTTTGATTCACAACTGATATTTGAGGCATCCCTGTTCTCTTATGTTTTTTACCTCTTTTCTATGGAATGGGGATGAGAACAGGGATGCCACAAATATCATTTGATGCATCTCTAGTTTTGTGGGAACGGCATATTAGATTCCTCTAGGACATCCCCTACACGAAGGGACCATTCTTAGGATATTCCTAGCAAGAAAGGCACTAGTATGCCATTCCTGAAATTTGGTTCTATGTTTTAGCCATTGGTGAAATTCATTTGCTTGCCAATTCTTGTTGGAAGATAGATTCATTAACCTTTGGCCCATTACAATGTCAACCTACAAAGACAATTAAAGCACTGGATAAAGATGCACCCTTCATACTACAACAAACCTTTCATAGGTTGTTTGAGACAAATAAAATGTAAGCTGAGTTGAGTTCTCTGTTATATATCCATAAATAGAAGTTCCTCCTCAACTGTACATTGTATATATTATAACCACTGACATAATGATGGCATGATCTAGTGAGAAGCCTTCATTAATTGAATTACATTATGTTATATGGAATTGTCTGGATTTACTATCGAGTACTCACATGCCTGTTTAAGGTTAAAAAAATAGTAAACTACATTCAAATGAATGCTAGTCACATTATTTTCTGTTGGAAAATTATATTGCAGATAAGTAGGCAATGTGCTGCGACAATTGTTCAACTTATGAATAATTATAGGTAACCAAAAAATTTGGTTTCTCGGGTAGAGAACTATTTAGCAGAAAATGAAAATAAATTGCTAGTCTTTGCTTTCAGCTAGGACTAACATCCTTTGATTTTTCTTCAATCTTCAAGACAAACTATTTCCACTGCTAAAACTTAAATAGATATAAGGTATAGGGTAGGCAATATTTAGCTGGCCAGAGGCCAAGACTACATTATGTAACCCAAAGTATAATCGTGAACAACTATAGATTGTATTGAAACACTTGCATATAGGCAATGAAGCACATAAAGTTCCATCGTAAGTTGCACATGTACATAATCAAAATGTTTGATATTAAATAATTTAAGAATGAATACACATTTTAGCCTAGGAGACCATGACCATATACAATGATGAGAATAGAAAAATTATTTCCCAACTTAATATTCAACCTCAGTTTTATTTTCTTATTTATAATCCAGGCAACCATGGTAAGAAGGCTTGTAGATCTTGAGGAGGAGCTCAGAATGATGACTCAAGAAGTTCATGGTTATGTGGAAGTTATTCTGAATAGTCTTGCTGCAAATGTTCCCAAAGTAAGACATCCATGTGGATGAGCACACAATAAAACCATACATAATCTCAATGTTTATTCAGTCCATGATACTTGAATTGATGATTTGATGATTTGCAGGCTGTGGTGCTTTGTCAAGTTGAGAAAGCCAAGGATGAAATGCTGACCCAACTTTATAGCTCAGTCAGGTAATATTTAATGACAAAATGTGGTTAAGGTACGTCAATAATTAGTTTGATTATTTTCCCATTTCTGTATTTTGCCAAACTGATTTTGATTTTCACTTGAAATCAGGTCTCTTGGGACTTTATGAAAGTAGTGTTTTTTGTCATCCTCTGTAGGTGTAGTAGACACCTGTTGATTGGAGCACTGTACATTTGAGCTTTTGGGGTGCCTTTTCAACTTTTTGTTTAAAAAGATCCTACATGGATTTAAACTTGGATTGATCCCAAGAGAACTTTTGACTTATCAATTCTATTTTCCTTTGTTGATATGTATGTAGTGGGAGCAACTAAGAGCCCTTTTTTGGTTCCTTTTTATTAGCGCTCTGTTTTACTCGTTTATGTCTCTGTATTTCGAATTTTAATTATATGTAGTGGGAGGAACTAAGAGCCCTTTTTTGGTTCCTTTTTATCAACGCTCTGTTTTACTCGTTTATGTCTCTGTATTTTGAATTTTAATTTAATTTAATTTTGAATTTATAGACATGTTGTGTTATTGGTTGTTTAGATCAATACTGGTTTGATTTTCCTACTTATGTTGGCATTTTCCTCATTGAATTGGAGAGGGTTCTATATTTTTCCACTTATATTTATTTGAATTTTAATTTAATTTAATTTTGAATTTATAGACAGACTCTGTTATTGGTTGTTTTGATCAATACTGGTTTGCTTTTCCTGTTTCTGTTGGAATTTTCCTAATTGAATTGGCATGGGTTCCATGTTTTTCCACTTCTATTTATTTGTTTCCTTCTTATTTACTGATTGGAATTTTGTTTGTTGCAGTATTCATGGGCAATGCGAAGTTATCATGTTTAATGTTGTTTCATGATTGACTTACAAGAATGTACCAACGTGGCATAGAGATCTTTGCAGGCATCTCTTTTGCACAGGGGTTGGATCTCTATGTAGAAATGAAGGTTCCTTAATTGTGTGGTGGCACAACTGCCTGAACCGATTGGCTAAATATATTTGTGAATTTTAGGGTGTGTGAGAACATTCCTATTGTTATTTGTGGAAACAAGGTTGATGTCAAGAATACGCAAGTGAAAGCTAAGCAAGTTACTTTTCATAGAAAGAAGAATCTTTAGTATTATCAGATATTTGCAAAAAAGTAACTACAACTTTGAGAAGCCATTCTTGTACTTGGCACAGAAGATCTCAGGGTGAGCCTTTAATCTAGTTTCTGATGCTCCCTAATATGAATGTTATATTAAAAAAATTGCATTGGTTCTATAATGGGTTATTAGGCCGATAGGCCTTCCTTTGAGTGAGCTTTTCATCTACACTTTGTTTCTCTGCTTGACATCTATTATATGCTTTTGTGTTTGACATCTGGTAGTAAAATATATTTACCAATTCATTATCCTCGCCACACATCACATCTAGCAAACATGCACTCATCAGGTTTCTTGTATTCCCATGTTCCTAATGGCGAACAGGTATCGAGCAGGCAAGCATGCACTCATGGATTAGAAAATTGTGAATTCAGATTATCCTAAAAAGGGCATTGTGTAGCAGAGGATTTTGGTGTATGTTTCCAGGGTTATCTTCTTTTGGTGTGTTTCTATTTATTATTCATATTTATATTCTTGTAGCGTGTCTACTAGTTTTTGATGTAAATAGTTTTGAAGTTCATGTCAGATTGTTCTTGAATTAGTGAATTCTCTTGGTTTCCCTAGGTTTGTGGTTGTTCTTGGGTTAGGATCCATGTTTTATTTCGATTTTATTTTGTCTCAGAGTATATGTCTACTTTGATTTCCTATTTTCCTTGTTCTTCAAATTTGTTTTGGAGGGTTTAGTATGGGAAAATCTCCATTTTATTTAAGGTGGTGTGATCGCGATTGCATTGCCTAAAAGGGGTTTTTGTGAAAGAGATTGATAGTAATTTTTTGTTGTGCTTTTGGATTTTCTGTTTTGATGTTTGGCCTTTGGTATTATGCTTTCGTTCTTTCTCTTTGTGTTTTAGATTGCACTTTTCCTTGAATCATGGCTCATACAAAGCAGACAACATGAAAATCTACCGGAGGAAAGGCTCCGAGGAAGCAACTCGCAACAAAGGTATCGAATTTCCTATATTTATGTCGTTGCATCTTTGGTGGAGCTAATTGAGGCATGCTATTTTTATTGTGGCATTTTATTATGAAGCTCCTTTTTCAAATTAGGCTACTCATAAATCTGCTCCCACAACCAGAGGTGTGAAGAAGCCTCATAGATATCGTTCCCAAACAGTTGCTCTTCGTTATGTACACACAGTTTAAATTTTCTTTGGATTCTATCGATATGTTGACAATGTTTTCTTTATAGTATATGTATCTTATTGCAAATTGTTTAATCTATTGCTTAAAGAAATTCGATGTCGCCACCCTTACTACCAAAAATACGACTATCCCCTAAAGCTTCCTTGTGACTAAAGGGAAACAAGTGTTTCTTGCAGCTTATCAGAAATACGACTACCCCAAAAGCTTCTTTGGGAATGAGGGAAAATGAGGGTTATCTGAAGTTGTTGAGAATTCTCTACCTGATCAGAGTTCTGAAGGAAGTGGCCCTCTATTTCTTGAGTCCTTGGGTTTTGAAAATTTACATGTGACAGTTGCAAGAGGACACATGGCAACTGCTCCCCCCTGGGCTAGAATGGGAGGAAGATGACGTATATTTGAACATTGAAAGGAAGCATACTCAACCTCTTGTTTATCCCAGATTTGGTCATGAGGTCTGTAATCATCTCCTCCCTTCCCATGGCTCATAAATTTTGTGAGTTTGAACGATCTTAAGGGGGATCCAGGTAGTACAACTCGTAATTGTAGGTTTCTTCTGTATGTTGCTCTTAAAGAGGATTTTCTTTGGATTTTCTGATTTAAATATGTTGGGAATGTTCGATTATTTTGCACATTTTTAGTGGCTTCATTTCCTTGGTGTTAAGTCCTTGACCAAATGCATTAACTCCTTCAATTCTAAGGTTCTGCAAAGTTTAGCAGTAGATGCTGTAATCTATGGCCATTTAATATTACTTTGTAAACTTTTTCTGGGTGATTTGTTGTATACGTCCTTGATACTTTGTTTCCTACTTTAGAGTTGGTTAAGAATGGGAATTTCTGGTGATCCTTTGCGCAGCAGTGTAGTTTAAGTATTCATTTCAGTCTTCTGGCTCTCATTATAATCATATTCTCTGAAACCTTGTAATCTGTAATATGTGCATGTCTACTGTTAAAGGAAAATTTTCAACCTCTAAAATCTTGTATACTTGTTGTAGTTCATAAATATTTGAAGGTATTATGTGTAAGTTGTGCCAGGGTTGAACTTGAGGCGTTTCTAACACTCTTTATTTCGTGCTTGCAAGCGTAGCCCTCCAAATTCTTTACCTTTGATATTTTCAAACATATTTTAGGACTGCAGTAATTTTTCTCTATCCTTTTATTGCGAGTGGCGGTGCGTTGAGACGACACTAGGAATGCTTTTACCATCCTATGGCATGGAAGGTTATTGTTTATAGAAGCACTGACACTAGGAATGATTTTACCATCTTGTGGCATGTCAGGTTATTGTTTATAGAAGCACTAAAGAAACAACAGTTGTTGAAATCTCTAACTGATTTATAATACTCTGTGAATGGAACTCTAGGAAGGTCTTTCTTGGATGGATCTAACAATTGCCTTTGTCTCTATGTAGTATAGGAGGGAAGATCACGACCTTTAAGACATTAAAATACTTCTTATTTGAATCAAATATTTGTGCAAAAATTTACTGTTTTTAGTGCATGAACCGATTTTAGTTTACCTAAATGGTGAAGGATTATTTTGGGGCATGATCGGAAGGCCAGAATAGACTCAGCTGAGATTTCCACACTATTTGAGAAGAAATATGTGCCGTAACTTTCTGTATCTTTTCCTTCAAATTCAATCTCTTCAAACCGGCTTGCAATTTGAGGATCAACTCCCTACTGTTTCTATATTGTGATTGAAAATTGGCCGTTTAAGATAAAATGTGATGAAAATGTTGGGGATGGCCCTTCAGATTTGGGTTGCGTGTTTTTGGCTGTCAGTAATTGATATAGGAAATATCTGCCTAGCTAATCCAAGCCTAGATGTAGAGAATATGAAGGGTTGAAGCCCATGTTTTGAAGAACCATAAAAAAACTGCATTTTAAGTTGATTTTTTAGTTTGTTTTTCAATGAAATATGTTCTAAAATGAAGCTCTATTGCATATATTTTGTCCTGTTCAACCTGCAAACTAAATTTGTGGCCAAAAATTTATGTTACGCTCGTGATTCCTCTGTGCATATATCAAGGGGCTAGCGCGGATTCTATGCCGATGAGTAATGCAAAAAATACACACGTGAAACTATGCAAGAAGGAAGAAAACCTCGAGAATGAAAGGATTTTAAATGGGATCCATCCGAGTACCCTTTTGGAAGGAAAGACAGTAAGGAAGAAAGGAAGGTCATTGACAAGCAACAACAGGAACCACCAGAAAGCTCTCGAATACGTAAACTCCATTCCGGAACTGTTCCATGAGAAGAGTGAAGATAGAAAGACTATCCAAGAAAACCAACCCTCAAGGCATTGCGTTGCAGAACGAGGAGATCTTCTCCTACAATGGGGCCAAAATAAGAGGCCTTGTGGTTATAGAGCAGAATACAGAAGCGTGGTTGAAGAATATTCTATTCAGGCTAAGAACATTATTCGAATCGATAGACATAATGGAAGGCATGATCAACAGACATTCAAAATGATTTTATTTATTTTTTATAAATAATTTTTATATTGTCTCTAGAGAGAATAGTTTGAATTATGGACATTTATTTTTTTAAATAATTTTTTATATTGTCTCTAGAGAGACAATAGTTTGAATTATGGGCATATTGTCTCTATAGAGACAATATATTTTTAATCTCAGCTATTGTCTCTAAAAGGACAAAATTGTAATTGTCTCTAAAGAGACACAAATGAAGTTGTCTCTAGAGAGACAAATCAAATTGTCTCTAGAGAGACAAATCAAATTATCTCTTAATAGACAATAATTCTTGTCTTTATATAGACAATAATAATATGTGTTCTATATTGTCATTATAGAGACAAATTATTGAGACATTATATTTTGAGATGCCCGCTTAGAGAGAATATTTAAGACAATACACAAGTTTCTTTTTGTCTTAAGTTAAGCCAATTGACTTAAATATTGTCTTAAAACCCCCTACATGTAGTAGTGTATGCACATGCCACCAACTTGTGCATGTTTGCTTGTTTGGTGATTTCATTTTATGAAATTATTTCTAGTTGGTGGGGATTACAATGTGACCATGCTCGAAAGATTTGCTACAAATATTGTGACACTAAGCTAGGGTTTGCGAGGGCATGTTATGCACCTGGTTCAACTTGATGAGGGATATCATAATGCTAGTCATGTATGTGGTGCATTGGAATTGGGTGGATTTGAGCTTGCTTCGAGGGATTTCCGTAAGTTTCCTTGGAAGGCTCCTTTCCTATAATTGTTATCCCGTGGCTCAATCCTTCGTAGTATGTTTTTTTTCTTTAAATTTCTCCAGAGGTGTTTTGTGTTTTGTGAGGGAGCCAAGCCAAGAAAGTTTGGACATTAATTCTATGTCTACTAGATAGAGCATGTATGGTGTAGTTTTAGTTGCAGAGATATGCTTTGTGGGATCTCCAAGTTGGTTGCGACACTGTTGAACCAGAAGGGTGGGGGAATTAGTGGTTTAAGGGGATGGCTAAGGAATTCGTAGGGGACATAATTTTCACTTCTTTATCAAGGCATCTAGTTCAAAGGTCCGTATTTTGAACTGTAGTGGGATGCTCATTTTGGTGTTTTGTTGCATCGACTAAAATGTTGAGCCAGCGAAGTTGGGTGCATAGGGGTGAAGCCTTGTGGACTGTTAGGGGGAAGGGTTGGCTAGGTGGGAGCGATTGATGTTGAGGGGGTGACGAGAGCTGAGATGGGATGAGAATTGGAGCATGATCAGGTCCAGTTGATAGGTACCATTGGCCATCCACCATATTTGGTTTCCATGGGCCCGTAGATGTGAAGTATAATAGAGATGTTGGAGTATGTGAGACACGCGCTCAATCGAGCTTAGCATGATGATCGCAATGACACTATTGACTTCATGAATCACATTCAATGAAAATTATGGGGGTTGCATGATAGACTAGTTAGTTAACAGAGAGGGCAGTGGCACATCTAAAAGAAGATCAACCAATTGGAAACAAGGTTGGCATGCCATTGCCTTTGGTAGATGAAGGACACATATGTGTTGATACACAAGTGAAATGAAATGAAAAATTTGACTATGTCTCTGCTATATTATTGACATAATGTAAATTAATCTAAGTCCTCATTCACTTGTGTAACCTTTCTTTCTTTTCTCAATAGCTTTCTTTATTTTTGAGACTGAAATAAAGGTGTAAAGTAATAAAAAGTTAACCAATCAAATTCAACATATTTCTCTTACATTATTAATACATTAATATATGATATAAAGTAATAAAAATTTGATCAATCAAATTATTGAGTATATTTTTTAGAATTGTTAATATATTAATATATTAAATGTGTTGTTTAACTATTTAATGTTTTGGATTTTTTTTATTAGAATTAGTATTTTGATAACAACATGATGTCATTGCCTTTGGTAGATGAAGGACACATATGTGTTGATACCCAAGTGAAATGAAATGAAAAATTTGACCATGTCTCTGCTATATTATTGACATAATGTAAATTAATCTAAGTCCTCATTCACTTGTGTAACCTTTCTTTCTTTTCTGAATAGCTTTCTTTATTTTTGAGACTGAAATAAAGGTGTAAAGTAATAAAAAGTTAACCAATCAAATTCGACATATTTCTCTTACATTCTTAATACATTAATATATGATATAAAGTAATAAAAATTTGATCAATCAAATTATTGAGTATATTTTTTAGAATTGTTAATATATTAATATATTAAATGTGTTGTTTAACTATTTAATTTTTTGGATTTTTTTTATTAGACTTAGTATTTTTGTTATTTAAAATGTGTAAAACAATTTTTGGTGGGGTTACCTTTTGTTAGTTAAATTGTTTCTTTGAATTTTTAGGACATTCAAATTGTGTAGAATTTATTA
>APFE030973365.1:180052-226720 GCA_000404065.3 Pinus taeda
AATTATCATTTTAAAATTAATTTATTATTTTTAATTATTAAAGTTTCAATCTTTTATTTCAATGAAATTTTCTAATTTTGATGAAAGAGAAGTTGGTCTTAATTACAGACCCATATGATAAGCTATAATGATTATTTCGAGGAATATGTGGTCTAAAGTCAAAGTGGAAATTGCGTATTGTGTCTAACTCATCGTTTTATAAAATTGTATATATTGGTTGTCTCAAGTGAGTAACTGGACTCTCTGTTGGCTACTAGAGTTGAAATTCAACAGAATCCTTCAACACTTAATTGTCAACTGGGGGCTATGTAAGGTTAGAGGTGTAGCACATGAAATGCTAAGAATAATGGTATAAACTTTCATGAGATCTACTTCTATCTTTGCTAATTACTCTTGCAGAATCAAAAGAATGAAAGGGAAATAACACCAACATAATTCTGATGTCGGAATCCACAAAAGGAAATACTTGCAAAAACTTAATGAAAGGAACATGAATCAATAGAAGCAATTATGGTAAATAAAAGGAAGGACAACAAATCTCTACGATTGAGTATCATTGTGTTAAGAGATAGAAAAAATAATTAAAATTATAGTTATATTAGCCACTTTTACATGTTTTTCATTTCTCGAATGAATCAACATTCCTACACACCAACAATCTTCCTACACTAGAACATAGTTCTTGCACTGAAACGATCTTTCTGCATTGGAATGATATTCCTATAGTAGAACGATGTTCCTGTACCGAAAGTGTATTTTGTTCCTACATTGAATATTTTTACTTAATACTAGTATTATGGGTTCCTGCACCAAGATGCATTGTTCCTGTACCAAGATATTGATTCCTATACCAAGATAGATGTTCTTATTTCTATAGAACAAACATTCTTGTACTAAGTTCCCAAATCAATTTGCATAAAATATAAAAGGTGCTAACAATAAATCAGTTGAAAAGTGAATTAGAGAAAGAGCATGAATTTTAAATGAACCAGATGAAAATATTCTTAACTATTCATTCATTCGAAAGTAAGGTGTTGAAAGAATTGAAATAAATTTCTATTGTAATAGAAATCTTATTCATGTAAAAATGAGCATCTAATCTAAGAAACAAAGCATCCCTTCTTCCTCAAATGATTTTCACTGCATAAACCAGATCTATATCTTCTCATGATGGATGTTTTAATTCAAGGGTTCCTGCAATAGATTCTAGTCTACAACTAGGCTGTTCTCACAAGGGAATCAACAAAGTTGCAGATCCTTATAATGTGAATAGAGTTTAATTAAGACATAGGGGAATGTAAAAGAGCCAAATGGATTGACCATAAATTAAACTCGCTTGCTCAAAATATTCACAACTTGTACTAAAAAATGAAACGCGCTTCGATAAAGGAAATGAAATAGCTTGCAGGAATAAATATTCTCGATGAAGCAAATCACACTTGTAGGATTAAAACACACTTGTCAAATTAAACAGAAACACACATTTGCAAGATGGAAATGACATGATGCATTAAAGGAAATAAATGCTAGAGAAATCTTAAATAGATACACATACCCACACTATCAAACCTCGGATCCAAGTAGCACATAGTTCATGAAGAAGACATATATGTTAACTAGATGCATAAACGAAATACTTCTTTCTTTGAACTTGCATAAATATATATATATATAGCACACCTTATAAATAGACCAAGAGCGAGTTTGGTTTCCTAGGCCCTAGCCAACCAGCTCGTTTCCCTTTACGAAAGGTGGGGAATCAAATAGTCAACAAGTCATGACATAAAAGATTGAACCAGAGATCGATAAACTGAAATAGCTCCTTAGACTAAATTTAATAGTTGAAAATATACATCATGAGCTCTTAGATCCAACCCAGAGATGTGGCGACACTCACAAAATTACAGTGAAAAAATTCTCCAGAGTATAACTACCTAAATCTAACATAGAAATCATATTTAATATACATCGCTTGACTCTTGTCCACAACAGAAAATAAATAAAAGTATAACTTAGGCTCTCGGCCATTAGTAGAGGCTAAATAAGGGGTGTTGGTGAAAACCCCAGCCTCCGAATCCCATGTTCTCCTTAACGCTCCAAGCCTAATCCAGAGCGCAACTGATCTTTAACAAGGAATGCGTGTTGATTACTGAACTGCCATGATGTTCTAGTGGTGGATGTTTCCAACTGTCCCTTGAGTACATGAATGGAGGATAATACAAGAACATTCCTGCATCAACCATTCTCCATAGCAATTAATACTTTTATTCTATCATGCTTCTTAAGAAGGAAAATATATAAGTTGCAAAGACAAATAACCTATTTTAACCCTTTTAATTAATGATTAAGTTCATATAACCCACAATATCAAAATTCAGGAAGGAGTATAAGAAAAGGTGCAAGGGTTAGGATCCATGTCTGAAACAAAAGTCTTAGATGGTTTAATTAGGGTGAAATTAGGGTTACAAATAGAACAATTATAGTTACCAAAATCCTCCCATCCCCATCTCATTGTGTGTCCTCACACAACCTTACTAACATTCTGCAAGAAACAACATGGAAGACTCCCCTTAATCTTGAATATGAATACTAATCCTTGTGTTTATTGTCCTTGATTTTCCGCTATGGGCTTTCTTGAGACGTTTCATTACTTTCCTCGGGTGAATGTAGCACTTAGATCCTCAGAACTTCGATATCTTCTCCTGTCATTTCCTTTCCCTCACCTCTTTCATCAACTCTATATTCCTTTTTTATATGATCGTTTTCTAGTCCTCCACACTCTGATTTAACACTTCAAGCGCATAGATTCGTTGTTTTGATTCCTTAATTTGGTTATGCACATAAAAACCAAGGTTTTTTTCTTTGGCTTCTTCCTATGTTGGGACTCCTTCAGCAACTAGTTCATGGAAAGTACCAACATCATTAGGGGGGTATAATGGTCATGCATTCATTATGAATGATTCGGTCTTAGAAAGGTGGTGGATATGGGCATGATCCAAATGTAGGTGGAGTAATGATGATAAATAAATGTGGCAGTTATAAAAATGATATTTCAATGAAACGCAAGGTATTATATGGTGTCGGCCCAATCATTAATGATTGACAGGGTTCATGAGCTAGTACTTGATTATAAAAATATTTCCACACTATCCCAATCACATCATGACTCTAAATGGGGTATATATATTACTAAGATTAAGATAAGGTTTAACATCTATAATGTCTTTGTACTTTAAAAATATCATTCCAGTTAAGAAAAGATAAGAAATAAAAGTCTAATTGAATATACAATTTCTAAAAAATGATTGTAGTTCATAATTCAAAGTGATCCATCCATTTTTTAACATGAAAGGGTTCATGTACTAAACAAAATTATTCTTCTTGGACCATGCTCTCTATACTGAGCACGTATTCCTACATTGGGGCATGCATTCTTGCACTGTAGTGCATATTCCTATACCAAGGAGTTATGTGCTTCCTGCACTCAAATACACGTTCTTGCACTAAGGAATATCGTTGTTCCTGTACTGAAACACATGTTCCTGCACATCAAGAGTGTTGCGGTCTTCTTACACTTGAAAAAAAGGTCTCCTAAAAGTTATTATTAAAATATACAGGCTTGATCTGAAATATTTGTAGAATTTGAAAGGAGTTTTATTCACGAGTTCCTAAAGTTATAATGTTTTTTTCTCGATATAAACAATTAATTATTTGATAGATCATCAGATCCCACAATCAAGTTCATGAGGGAAGAGAGAAGGGGGAAAGGAAAAAGAAATTATAAAGGGAAGGAAATCATCAGGGAATTCGAGAGTGAGGCCAATCTAAGAGAGGGGCATAAGAGAAAGGGATAGGGAAAAATATTCCAGGGAAAATAGAGGGAAAAAGGAAATAGGATAGGGAAAGGTTCTTTTGAAGAAAGGGATGGACAATCTTAATAGGGCAAAAAGAAGAATTTTAGAGGAAAATTACAAAAAAGGAACAAGAAGAAGGGCATATTTTCACCTCATATTCTGCCAAATAGTGCCGAACCAAACCAACTACAGCGAGAATAGAGTGTTGCTTACACAATATTTGCCATGTCAGTTGTCTTGAACTTGAATAAGGGCTTGGTTCCGCTAATAATTCTGCTGCACCAAAACTTTTACAAAAACATGCTTCTTCTCAATGACAATTAACATTTATGAAGTTCAAGCAACATTCACATTTTATTAGAGGTTGATCCACCTGCCAACATGCTGGTTTTCAAGGTAATCCTTTTATTTTAATTTTTGCCATATTTTTATTTTTTTATTTATTGGAAAAGGAGAAATCAGACTTGTAATAGGTTGGCATGGCCATCTACCATCCTTAGTTGAGACTGTTTCTATACTTTCTACTGATCCATTTTCAAAAAATTTAATGGTTTCCTAAGGTCTCATCCATTGTGTATGAATTTTCCCTTTAAAATGTTTAAATTTAGAGTCAAAGAGGAGTACCCAATCACCTAGTTGGAATTGCTTCCTTTTTATCAAGTTGTCGCGCCACTTCCTGCATTGTTGTTGTACTAAAACATTATGTTGAACAATATCTCTTCTAAATTCATCCAAGTTATTGCTACGCTTTTAAGAGATCTAGTCCCAATTGGACTATAGTTTGGAAATATTTTATTTGGAACTCAATCGACAACATGAATTATTTCCCGTATACTAGCTCATATGGTGTATGCCTTGTACTACTGCTCCAGGTATTTCGATAAGCCCATAAAGCTTCAGTTAACCCGTTAGCCCAATCCCTTCTATGTAGACTTATTGGTTTGGTAAGGATGGATTTGATCAGCTTTTTGGGAGATTCCATGTGACCATTTGTCTGCCAGTGATACGGTGTTGATTTCTTATGCCGAATTTTATATTGATCCATAACACCTTTAACCAGATTAGAAACAAATTGTGGTCCATTATGAGTGACAATCTCTCTAAGAACACTAAATCTAGTAAAAATTTCACTAAACAAAAATTCAACAACAAATTTTCAGTAGCGAAAGAAACATCTTTAGCCTCTACCCATTTTGTAACAAAATCTGTACAAAACAAGATATATTTTTTATTTAAAGATGTTGGATTTATTGCTCCTACAAAATCAATAACTGATTTTTCAAAGGGCTCAATCATAACCTGAGGACATAAAGGAATTTCATTGGCTTGGAGAAGCTGGCCCATTCGCTTACAGTTATCACATCACTTGACATATTGTTTGGAATTCTTAAATAAGGAATGGTAAAAAAGGCATCTCATAAGATCTTATATGAAATTATATTATTAGTAAAATGTCCCCGAAGGTTCATCATGAGCATATTTCAAAATTTCAAATAATTCTTCCTCTCTTACACATCTACAAATGATAAGATCTAGTCTAGTCTAAAAGAGGTCTCCTTGGATCGAGGAATATGAAGCACTTTTTTGGATAATATTTCGTTTTTCACTAAATAATTAGCTATGTCGAAAAACCATGGAGAAATTGTTGACACAAAAAAATATGTTCATCCGGGAAATCATCATTTATAGCAATTACCTCACCATGATTATTCAATCTAGAAAGGTAATCATATACAACATTAGATTTTCTTGGTCTATCAATAATAGTAACATTAAATTCCAGTAAAAAGAGTAACCACCTAGTCACTCTACCATTGGCCAACGTTTATTCATTAAATACTGTATAGTAGAATGATCACTATGTACAAATACTTTGTATTGTGTAATATAGTGTCTAAATTTATTAATAGCAAAAATCACGGCTAAAAACGCGTTTTGAGTGACTGCATAGTTTAATTCAATAGGTGACAAGTTTTTACTAATGAGGTAAACAATAAAGGATTTTTGATTCGTTTCCTATCATAAAGCTCTGGAAATGGCACTATCTAATGCATAAGAGGAAATTTGGAACGGAAGGGACCATTTGGCCCATCTCAAAACTCATGCCTCTACTAATTTTTCCTTTAATCTTTCAAAAGATTGTTGGGAAGTTGTGGACCAAGAGAACTCACTATCCTTCGCTAACAATCGGAAAAGGGGGATAGCTATCCTAGAAAACTTCTCAATGAATCTCAAGTAATAGCTCGCATGTCCCAGGAATCCTCTTACTTCCCTTTGTGTTTTAGGTGCTAGAAGACGTAAAATGACCTCTATTTTAGCTGGGTGTACCTAGATACCTTTGTCAGAAATAAGATGACCAATAACTACTCCTACTTTTAACATTAATATACATTTTTTATCACTCACAACAAGGTGAGCTTCTTGGTAATGAAAAAACACTTTTTCTAAATTTTCGAGGGCTTCATGGAATGAATCACCAAAAATTGAAAAATCATCCATGTAAATTTTTACACACTCGAGGTCAGCAAAAAAAGACAAAACTTGCCTTTGAAAGGTAGTTGAGGCATTACACATCCCAAAGGGAAGCACTCTGTAGGAAAATGTCTCCCATGGACATGTGAAGGTCGTGTTGTCTTGATCCTCAGGTGCAATTTGGATTTGGTTATATCTCCTATAAATATCTAAAAATGCAAAGTACCTTTTACCGGCAAGGGTATATAGAACTTGACCAATAAAGGGAAGGGGAAAATAGTTCCTTGAGAGTGGATTTATTCAATTCTCTGCAATCAACACAAATGCGCGATCTCCCATTTTTTTTAGGACTATCGCCATTGGAGAGACCCATTGGCTATTAGATATAAGATAAATGAATTTAGCGTCTAAGAGTTTTTGTAATTCTTCTTTCACAACTTCTCTTAGCGTGGGGTTCATGTGACTTGGGGTTGTCGAATAGGTTGGGCTTCGTCTTGAATGTAAATGTGATGAGTGCAAGTTTAAGGAGGGATGCCTGTCATGTCCTCATAATTCCATGTAAAGTTATCGAGATGGTTTCAGAACAAACTCACAAGTTGCTCTTATTTGGATGGATCCAGGTCTAAGCTAATATGTAAAGATTTTACTTGATTAGTCTTAACAAGAGTGGTCTCAGGTTCGAGAGTATGGGGAGAGGCTGCTAGAGTTTGTGCAGAAGAAGGTTGAGAACTGTAACTTTCTTGAAAATATAGACTAAAGATTTGATGAAGTACGTCAAAATTGGGCATTGTATCTATATTGTTCAAGAAGTTCCCTATCTCACCCTCATGGGTTGACTTGGTATGTTGTTGAATCAAAGAAACAGATTGAGTCTCCTCATCACTATTGTCATAGTCTATCAATAAGGTATCTCGAAGCTCCTGAATAGATCTAGTAGGTGGATACAAGTTGACTTTCTTCCTAGCATCTTCATGGGAAATATACTTATCAATAGAGTGGTACCTAATATAAGCATTCACTGTAGCAAGCGATGGTCATCGAAAAATGAAGGAATGTCCTTCAACAAGATTTTTTGGTCAAAGCACAATGAAATCTAAAAGGTATTCCCAAGAATTGATTGAAACAACCACATCATCCAACACATCTTTTTCCTTTGCTTTAGGTCTTCCTGCAAGTTCAAGCAAAGTAAGGGTAGAAAGAATATGAACCAAATCAAGATTATCCATGGTTTTCCTAGTCATAACATTAATGTCCACCCTTAGGTCTATTGACACATTGGGGATAAGGATATCACCTATATGGATAGAAACAACTAGGTTCCTAGGATCAGTATATTTCTCCATTTGTGCATGTTCTGTCATCAACTATGCTGCTCTTCCAGCTAACTGAATGGTCTAAGGTTATACTATTTTCCTTCCTGGCTTATTAAGATAGAGTTCTCTAATGATTTTTGTACAAATGGGGATCTATTTAATAGCTCAAAGCAAATGGACCTTTATGTAAATATTAATAAGATTAGAAGCCAGACTAGATTCAGGAGTGGGGTCATTCGTCTCAATAACTAGCCTCTATGGATAGGGAGAGTGGTTTTAGGAAGAAATGCTAATTCCAAATGTACGAGAATGGGTTGAATGGAAACATCTTCTTTGAGATGATCAAGAGTTTCCTGCTCATTTTTCTCCTTGATAATCGTCATAGGCTATTTTTGTTTTTTCGGTTTTACTACCCTTTCCAATCTCAATTGAAGCTCATGAATCTCGATCCAAAAGGTTTGATAAATGGGATAAGGGAGAGGTCCAATGGAATGAATCAATTGTACCACCTTATTATTGAGATTTGGTATGAGTTGAGCAGGTAGTTATCGTGGTCGAAAAGGTGCTAGTAAAGGTAATGGTGGCATTAGTTGACTTTGTTGAGGTAAGTTTGGTAATGATGGTAGTGACATTGGATAAGGTGCATATGTAGTAGGATATGATTGCATAGGTGAAGGATAGAAATAATAAGAATGGTTTGATCCCCTCCATCCTTGTTGCCAAGGTTAGCGAGGTTTCCCATACTGAATGTGGTTCCCTTGCTGCCAAGTTTGAGAGTGATTTTCATTATTATAGGAATATGATGGTGCATTATAACCGAAAAGATGTGGTAGAGGTTTAGGAATCATACCTATACCTACCTAAGGCCAAGTTTTCTACGTCCCCATACCATGCAACGGCTCATGTTTAGATTGTTCTCCTTCAAATGCTGCATTCAATCCTAGTATAGAAGGGCACTCCTCGATAGTATGTCTTCCTACATAGATCACACATTTATTAGCACCATTCGCATCAACACGACGTTCTCTTTAAAAGAAAATTCCTACACATTGGACAATAAATAAACAATAACTCTTGGTCTTCTACCAATTTTTGTTATAATTTCAAAGAGTCTATTTGTTGCTAACAGTATTCATAATTTCAATTTTTATGTTGTCCATTTTATTTTCCAAACCAATGGTCGTAGCATCTGTAGATCTAAGTTTATTGTTTCTACTTCGACCTCCTCTACCAGATGTAGATTTATTTCGTGAGAACTTCCTGCACAAGTCACAAATCTGATCAAATCTTTTTTGAGCAATATCCTCTTGTCCTAACAAGTTCAAATTTTTTCTAAAATCACCAGTAAGCCCACATAAGAATAAGGTTCTAATAGTAGTTAAGTAAAATTTATGTTTTGACCTTTGGAGAATATATAGAAACCTCTCTAAATAGTCTTCTAAGGTCTCATCATCACCTTACACTATTATATGAAGATCTCGTATTGGATTTCTCTAGTTTTACAATATTCCTAATGTTTATCAAAAAATAATCTCTTCATGTACTCCCAAGAAGTTATAGTATTCCCTCCTAATCGCATGAACCAGCATAAGGATGAATCCTTGATAGTTGGAGGAAATAGTTTTAGCTTCTAGGCATCTATAGAGTAATCATAGCTTCTACATAATCTATCATATTCAAATAGGAAATAGTGTGGATCCTCATGTACCTTACCATGGAAATGAGGAAGAGCTAATGGCAGAGTGTTGTTCATTTGTACAATTTCTTTTGAATTCATGATTTGAAATCCAAAGGTAGATTGTTCCTCATTTACCTGATTCTCACCAATCCCCTCAGCATGATCTTCGTTATTGGTCATTTTTGTACCTCCAATAAAACCATCTCCAACATAATGAGAAGTTTGACTATGGCTGAAATTAGTCTTTCTATTTCCACTAGTTTCCTTCTTCCCCTTTATGGTTTGTGTCACACCCGAACTACTGTTGCCAAAGTCCAAGTGGACAGTTTCTGTGTGATGAGTCTGGGTCTATTTGGACTTTGTGCTTGCAAAAGAAGGCCCAATATGAGATAAATCTTCAGATGTTTTGGTGTTTCTTTGGCCCTTATTGGGCTTCGGACCCCTACCCTTTTTAGAAATTCATCTTAAAAGAATCAACCAAAAAATGACAACTTTAAAATTAGAAGAAAAATAATCTCAAATCAAATGCTACAATTAAATAAAAAATTAGCACTAAGAAATCCTTTAAGAAATAGAAGCAGATAGCAGAAAAAATAATAGAAGACTTACCCGTACTGCAAAAATAAGAAAGTTCCTACCAAATCTTAAATGCTTCCCCAACAATGCCGCAAAAATGTTGGGTGCTAGAGTTGCAACTCAACGGACTCCTTCAACACTTAATTCAATTGGGGGCCACATTAGCTTAGAGGCGTAGCATGGGAAATGCCAATAATAATGGTATAAACTTTCACCATATCTACTTTTATCTTTCCTAATTACACTTGTAGAATCAAAAGAATGAAAAGAAAATAACACCAAGAGATTTCTGGTGCGAGAATCCACAAAAGAAAAATACCAGCAAAAACCTAATGAAAGGAACTTGAATAAGCAAAAACAAATTTTTTAAATAAAAGGAATGATATTAAATCTCTGTGATTGAGTATTAACTTATTAAGAGGAAAAAAAAATAGACTTATAGTTACATTTGAGTTTGTTACAAGTTCTCCATTCTTGGACTGAATCAACGTTCCTGTACTATAACAACATTCTTGCACTAGAGCATAGTTCCTGCACTGGAACGATATTCCTATACTAGAACAATGTTCTTGTGCTAGAAGTGTATGATGTTCCTGCACTAAGAATTTTTACTTAATACTAGAATTTTGGGTTGCTGCACCAAGATGCACTATTCGTGTACTAGGATATTGATTCCTATACTGAGACAGATGTTCATGTTCTTATAGAACAAACATTCCTGTACTAAGTTCCCAAATCACTTTGCATAAAATATAAAATGTGATAAGTATAAATCAATTGAAAAGCAAATCAAAGCAAGGGAAATAATTGTAAATGAACCACACGAAAATATTCTTAACTATTCATTCATTTGAAAGTAAAGGTGTTGTAAGAATCGAAAGAAATTTTGATTGTAACAAAAAGCTTCTTCATGTAAACATGAGCATCTAATCTAGGAAATAGAACATCCCTTCTTCCTCAGATGAATGTCACCGCACAAACCGGAGTTGTATCTTCTCATGATGGATGTTTCGATTCAAGGGCTCCTGCAATAGATTCTAGTTTCTAACTAGGTTGTTCTCACAAGGGAATCAACACAGTTACAGATCCTTATAATGTGAACATAATTTTGTTAATACTTAGGGGAATGTAAATAAGCCAAATGGCTTAAACCTAAGTTAAACTAGTTTGCTGAAAATATTCGCAGCTCGTACTAAAAAATGAAACACACTTCCATAAAAGAAATGAAACAACTTGCAGGAATAAACACTCTTGTTGAAGAAAACCACACTTGCAAAATTAAACTAAAACATACATTTGCATAAAGGAAATCACAAAATGCATTAAAGAAAAGACATGCTACAACAATCTTAAATAGATACACACACCCACACTATCAAACCTCAACTCCAAGTAACACACATTTCATAAAGAAAATAGATATGTTAACTAGATGCATAAATAAAATACTTATGTTGAACCTGCATAAAAATATATATATAACACAAATTATAAACAAAGCCAGAACGAGTTGGGTTCGTTGGGCCCTAGCCAACCAGCGCGTTTTCCTTTTACAAAAGATGGGGAATAAAATACTCAACAACTTATCACATAAAAATTTTAACCAAAGACTCAAAGTGGCATAGCTCCCTACATTAAATTTAATAGTTCCAAATATACATCATGAGTTCCTGGATCCAACTTAGAGATGTGGTGACACACACAAAATTACAGTGCAAAAATTCTCTAGAGTATCACTACTTAAATCTATGCTAGAAACCCTGTTTAATATACATCGCTTACTTCTCGACTGCAATAGAAAATAAACAAAAGTATAACTTAGGCTTGCGGTCGTTAGCAGAGGCTAAATCAAGTGTGCTCGTCAAAAACGAAGCCTCCATATCCCATGTTCTCTTTAACGATCCGAGCCTAATCTAGAGTGCAACTGATGTTTTACAAGGAATGCGCGCCGATTACTAAACTGTCGTGGTGTTTTGGCGCTGGATGCTATCAGCTGTCCTTTGAGTACACCAATGGAAGATAGTACAAAAACATTCTTGCACCAACCATTTTCCCTAGCAATTAATACTTTTATTCTATCATGCTTCTTAGGAAGGAAAGTACATAAGTTGCAAAGGCAAATCAACTATTTTAACATTTTTAATTAATTATTAAGTTCATATAATCCACAATATCAAAAGTCATGAAGGAGTACATGAATAGGTGCAAGGATTAGGTTCCATATGCGAAACTTAAGGCTTAGATGGTGTAATTAGGGTTAAAAATAGAACAATTGTAGTGACCGACATTGTTTGAAAATGAAAAATTGAAATTCTCACTACGTGTGTTATAGACAATGGTAGGCATGAGGTTCTACATTCTCGATAATCTTTTTAGCATTGGCGATATTATGATTTAAATTTTTTTCATGGAAAGCGTTAAAAATATTGTATGAAGTAGTGGATTCAACTTCCAAAGTTGAGAGTAGATGAGTGAATAAATGCGTTTATTTTATGATTAATGTTAAATTATCTTATGACATATATTTTTTTTTAGTAAAATTAATTAATTAATTAATTTTATTTTTAAAAGAAAATGAAAATGCATTTTGAATGTAATAATAAATTTAAAGTAAAAAATAAAAACAAAATAAAATCATGTAGTTTAACTTATAGATTAAATGATTTTTTCATTTTTTTAAGGTTAAATTTAACCAAAATCTTATAGATATTTTTAAGCATTTGAGTTTGAGTTGTTTAATCTGTAGAATTCGAGTGCCCTAAAGGGAATTTTATGATGTTGAATCTATTTATACATTCTTTTTTTTTGTAAGTAAGCACCTAGGGGGGATTTGAACTAGTGACTTATGGCAAGTAGTGCCTTAACAGTGCACCATCCAAAGTCCCTTGGGAAAATCCATTTATACATTCAAAAATGCATTTTAAAAACAAAAAATTCACATCCTTTCTTGAAATAGTTTTTCTGAATTAAGGTGAAAAATCTATTTTATCAATAAGTTAGACTACACAAAAAAAACATGTGAGGCACTCAATATATATATTTAACTATTCACATTTTCCATTTTAACCAATATATTAATTTTAGTGTGAAATTATGACACACTTATCCAAACAAAATTTACCTAGTTATTCACTTTATTTCAAAAGAAAATAAATTAATAAATAAAGAAGATTAATAATAAAGTCAAGTCAAATTAAATTCAATATAATAAAATTATTTTTGAAAACCCTTATTTCTTCACGTTAAAATAAATCAAAATATTTAACAACTTATAATTAAAATTCTGCAAAATTGTAATCATTTAATGAAATTCATTTTAAAAAATTAAGTAGCATTAATATACTTAAAAAAAAAATATCCAATCTATCATCTTTAAATTAATAAAAACATTTAAAAATAAAATTTATGTTAAATAATTCTATTTATTAAAAAAAATAGTTTACACAATTTACATTTCTTTTTGTAGGAATATGACGCAAGACAGCACGGTTAATATAGATATACAACTATTCCCCGAAATTATAAAATCATGTGGCTTTTAAGTCGATGCACTTGTTCATCAAAACCCTAAACCCGGCTTCTTTCTTAAGTCGATGCCGTAGTTGATTCACACAACCATTAAAGATGCTCAAGGGTAGTGTGTCTTTCACTTCACGATCGATCGAACCTCTATTGCAATGACAATTTCGTGGAAAATATAGAAAATGAGCTAGGGTAGTGATATTAATCACCCTCCTCGCAATCATAGCCTGAACGAAGTTGACAAATCATGATGTTTGCCCAAATTTTTCTTCTTGTGCTTCTTGTGTTAATACCAGGTGGATTTGGGATTTGGTAAAGTCCACTAGATTTACCAAACGAAGATCCAATTTCAGGCATCCTGAGTTTGATTTTACCGGAGAAGAATCATAGAGGCTGCAGAACGTGGGGTTGGATTCTACGGTATTAGAATCCAACATGGCGTTCATTGGCCAGTTACGTATCGATCACACAATTTCAAAGATCAGTTAGAGTTTTCAATATGTCTGTGTGAGTTGCAGGAGAATGAGAATGCTCAGACTCTACCAAATTTCAAACATAGTTTTCATGTTTCTTTCGCATTCCACTTGTCCCCTTTGCAGAACCTGCGCCCAACCTTAAGAACCAATTAGGGGATCCCCTAGAATAGGGTAGGTTTCTACTACTATCCCATAAACAATTGATTCAGGGATTCATCCTAATCTAAATTCGGGGAAGGGCAGACTGCGAGCTCTGAAGAACAATATGATGTGGAGAACCCGCCAAATATATTATCCTAGTGTAGGGAGGAATAAATGAATGCATATATGGATGAAGGGACAACAAGTGCAAGAACATAAATGCCTCATATTTCAATTGATATACCCAAGAAGCCGAATGTCTTCCATCTGCTTCACTCGTGAAATAGTTCGCATTCGTTTTCAGATATGTTTAATAGATAGAGAGAGGGGAAAATATTCCCACAGTATCATATTGGAGATTGCAATGCCGAACATATCGTCCAACACAAAGTGAGTAGATTGTACCAAGCATATTACTCTATGGTGTAACAAATATATTACCTTCTAGTGTAAAATATTATACATATATGTTAACAATGGTACACTGTGTGATCTAAATTTTGAGAAACTGTTCTTCTTTATGGTATACTTTAGTAAAATACGTCAGAGAAGAAATAAAAATGGGTTCTGGGTGAATTTTGCATTGGATCCATCCTTTCTTTTTATTTTTAATATTGAGTTTTTTTTATTGAATACAAATCGAACTAATTTAATAAAGCTTGCATCAAACTAATGTGAAATAAGATTAATGCTTGATTAATTCTTTATGAAGAATTATAGTTCTCTTCTATTCTCAAGAATCTAAGGTTGAATGAGATTCTGGACATACTTAAATACCATGTGGATGACATCAACCATACTAGCTTGTATCATCCTTTTGACACAATTGCTTATGATGGAAGTAGGTGGGAAACGACTTAAACGTTCAACGTGGTATACTTATGATAGGAGAAGCTCTTTGAAAGCAATGTAACAAGAACCTTTTCACTTTTTGTTTATCTATCTGTTCGGTTTGGATTCAATTTGATTCTTTTAATTACTGGGAAGTATTATTTTTTTATTTCACATTCAACATTTCTTATTATCTTATTGTGTATTTTATGAACAACATTGTGGGGGTGTTACAGGTTTCTTTGCTCGTGCCATGGTGGGGCTCTATGCCCCTTTCACATTTAACATTTATTATTATATTATTGTTCAGTTTATGAATTAGAATCGTGCAGAGTTGCAGTTCCCTCGCGCGTCCCGTGGCGGTGGGTATATAGACTTGTTTGTGTTTTTTTCATTGGTTTTTTCCCTTTTCCTAATAATTTTGGGCGGGCTCACTTGAAGGGACCAAAGGGACCTGGTTCTATAGATTGTTTTCTTTTTTCTTTCCCCGATTATTTTCGGCAGCTCATTTGAAGGGACTTCATGCTCAACACATTGTATGATTATGATGGATCCAAAGAGAATTGAACCCTTTCATCATAACCTAAAGTGAAAAGCATCTCACAGGTTTTGATTGTCATACACTAAAGGAGAATTGAAACTACTTGTCATGATAAAGAGTTAAAAACTTGGCATGGGACTTCAACCAACTTGGCTATCATTTTTTTGCGAAAACTCTAAATGAATCATCAAATAAATGATTTGGACAAAACCCATGTTCTTGTTGGGATTTCCAAGTACCCTCAATACCTTCACACATATATATCTACTTTTACCAATTGTTCAGTTTACGATGTATAGATCATTTTGTTTGTTTTGTGTGAAGGTATGTTTTTATAAATTTTCAAGTTTTAATTTTGTAAAAAAAAAATGGATAAAAATGAATGAAAGATAGACACAATTATGAAACATACCCATATTTCAAAAAGATCCCTTACATTAAGGTGCCAATTATTTTTGTGGCAGGATACTACTTGTGCCAATCAAGGTTAGTTCATGGGTCTCTTGGATAGTTACATGCCTCGGGTAACCTTAATGTATGGTTGTTCACTGCTTACTATAGTCTTAGGAATTGTATCTTTGGTAATAGTGAAGTATTGACTATGAGTTTATTTGGGTATCCTATGTCTCTTTTGCTAGTAATTTAAAGGATTGTGACGCAATGCTCTTCTCAGTGGCCTCGGTACACATCTAAGCTCGGTACATTTTGTATTGAGGCTTATTTTTGGGATTATGAGTGTGAGCTTTGTGTGTAGATGTATGGAAAAGAGAAATATACTATAAAGGGTGATGTATGATAAATATATGTATCTTTGAAATATATGTATCTTCGATTTGCTCAGTAATATAAAAACCTCAAATTTACTATATATATATACATTTACAAAGACTTTTAGAAACATAGAAAACATTGTAAAATATGTCCAATATTTAGAAAAAGAAAAATATCTTTATTATTTAGAGGAAACACCAAGAAAATCCCTCTTAAAAAAAGATAAGTGATTCACAACAAAATAAGATATACTTGTTTATATAGCTTATAAGTTTTTTAGTCAACAATTTTTTTTGGTGAGGAAGGTCCACACAAATGGCTGGTTTTGGTTTTTCCTGAGCCTATGCTCTTGGCCTCCTGTGGAGGGCCTTCGGCACCTCTCGCACTACCTCAGGTATTGTGCCCTGTTTTTCTTCATCCCGCCCCATGCCCCCTGTTGTGGGTCTGTCTTGGCTTGTTTTGGTCTCTCGGACCTTGCTATCAGACCCTTACCCGTTTCCTCTTTCCCCACTTCCTTGTTGATCACGCTATTGGTGGGTCCATTGTTTTGGTCAGAGCCTTGATGGAGGTGACGAACCTAGATGGATCTTTGGTTTCTAATATAGTAGCTTTTAACTCCATGGTGGCCTCTACCTCAAATTTTCATAAACAAGGTTGATCGAGATTCATGAAGAGGGTTGATGATATACCAAAAGTGGAGATTAGTGCCCTTCAAGCCCATTGTTGGGATTTGCAATTGGCTGACAAGGGGCTTATTGGCCAGTTTATCGGCCTCTGGCTATCTCCACAGATGGTAAAATACTAGATTAAGAAGACTTGTAAAGCTCTCATCAAGGGCAAGGTTATATCATCATTATGTGGTAAGGGCTTCTACAATTTCTACTTAGAGAATAGACTAGACAAAGATTTAGTGTTCAAGAGTGGCCCAAACTTCATAAGGGCTTACGGGTTGTATTTTGTTATACAACCAACTCACAAAATAGAAGAGATAGATCAAAGACTTCAAAATAGCCTCTTCGAGGGGGAAACCTATTTTAAATTACACAAATGAACAATTCTTCGATGATACAAATGAAAAGAGATCCTTTCTATATATAGGAGTCTAAAGGGTCACAATATAATCGGAGCTGACATAAAACTAATAATGTAAGGAACAACAATAATAATAGTGGGCTTCTATGGGGCACAATAATAACAATATGGGGACTACATGGACACAACAATACAATAAAGGGGTTGCACTAATAACAATAAGGGGCTACATTAGTATTATAGGGACCTAACATGCCTCTATCCTTAAATATAATGTTGTCCTCAATTCGTGATTAATTTCCAATGTTCTATTTTAAAATTATCATCCTCCCATGAGGAATATTGAACAGTCAAGTTCTTCCACTTAATCAGATACTCTAAAATTGATCATTTTGTAGTTTTTGGGTTCTTATTTCCATGACTACCTTAGGTTCCAGTACGAATTTTCCTTCCTCATCAAGTTTTGGCAATATTGTTTGAAATGGGAGCTTGTCACCTATAACCTTCTTTAATCATGAAACATGGAAAATTGGGTGCACTTGGGAAGATGCAGGAAGCTCCAATTTGTATGCCATAGTACCAATATTTTGCAACACCTTGTAGGGACCATATAGCTTTGGTGATAATTTATCATCCTTCTTAGCTTCCTTGACGTACATTTGTTTGGATGGTTGTCGTCGTAAAAATACCCAGTCGCCTACATCAAAAATTCTTTCACTGCGATGTTGATGTTCTTGTTGTTTCATTTGATAATACGCCACAGTGAGGTTATCCTTTAAAAGTTGGAGAACTTGTGTTTTATGCTCAATGTGATCTTTCACTATTTGAACCTTTTTCTTCTTGATATGTCCTTCTATCTTAACAGTAATGCATTACAAGTATGGTCATATTCATTTCTTCTTTCTCTGGGGTTCGTTCTTGGGGTAAATCCTCTTCTTTTAATGTTTCTTGATCATGTTCTTCCTCCTCTTCATAATCTATGTAAAATAATTTCTTATCAACACACATATGACTTTCAATGTATTTTCTATTACAACTGTAACAAATATATTTTTCTCTTCTTTTTTTTCCAATTGTTGTGGTGTCAACCTTGTAGGTTGTGGGAGGCTAGGAGCAATAACACTTCCATCTTTATAGTTATGAGTGGTCGTCTTACTTGTTGCCATAATTTTTCTTTCCAACCTAAATGCCTTCTCCAATGAATGAGGTTCCCAAAGGAAAACCTGATGCTGGATGTTATCCTTTAAAGTACATATGAACATTTCAATTCTATGCTTCTTTGGAATATCATTTACCATTATATTCAATTTTTGGAAGTCCTCAATGTCCGCTTCCATATAAACTTTTGTTTAATATTTATTAATTATATAAATGTGTTTCTCTGTGTATCCTCAAAATGTGTTATCATTTACTCCATGAAAATTCACTAGGTGACAAGTGGTTTATAAGAACAAAGCCATCTATACCATACAAACTAATTTGGTTCTAAATATAAAGATGAAATATGTACCCTTTGTGTGTTTTGCACATCATGTAGATAAAAATATTGCTCCATCTATAGTGTCCAAGTTACTAGATCCTTGCCATCAAAGTTCGTCATATCTACCTTTTCGTTATTACGAAGCCCTTCTTGTAGCAACTTTGTCCAAGGTTCCTTCAAACATTCCTTGTCATTCTTCAAATATTCCATGCTTCCTTTTGATTTTGATTCAACACCATCAATACTAGCTTCCATGCCATATATAAAATCATTTGTCTTATCTTCGATCACATTCTTCAAATCATCCATCTAATTTTTCTTACTCGGTGTTTCTATTTCATTGATTCGATCCATTATTTTCCTCGCTTTTAGGATCTTGATATTGAAATGATTGTAGATATGTGATTTCAAATGTTCAAGTTTTGAAATTTCATCCTTTAGTAGCCCCTTGAGTCCTCTTTCCAACCCCATGATTCTCAACAATATGGGATTCTCCGAGAAAGAGTTATGCCTAATCTCCCATAATTTCTTGATTAGAGAGTTGTTTAGTAGAGAGCGTGTACGAAGTGCCAAGTCTTAGGGCTTTGACCTTCGGCCATGATAATGATACCCAACAAACTATAGTCCCTCTATTTGTCACATTTTACAAAATTTGAATCTAATGCTAAGAGAGAAAGTTATGATGATTTTTACAAGGCCACCTATTTGAGATATAATTCGGGAGCCTGCAAAAACCATAACTTGCTTGGATCATATCTCTGAAAATATAGCGAGACAAGTTCTGAAATTTGGACACAAGATTCATCAAGATTTCAGATAAATAGGTTTTAATTTTAGCTTCTGAGACTTTTTATAAAATAAGTTATAAAGGAACTTCCATGATGGCCCGTTTGAAGTAGCGAAACCCTACAATCCAAAGCTTTGATACCAAACGTTATGCAACCAGCTCACAAAATAGATGAAGAGATAGATCAACAACTTTAAAGTATCCTGTTATAGGGGGAAACCTAATTTTCATTACGCAAATGAATAATTTTGGGATGATGTAAATGATAAGACCTCATTTCTATATATAGGTGTCCAAGGGGTCACAATATAATTGGAGTAAACATGACAATAATAATGTAAGGGCACAAAAATACAATAAGGGGTTGCACTAATAACAATAAGGGGCTGCACTAGTAGTATAGGGACCTAACATATTTATAGAGATGGAGTTGAAGCTTAAACCCTGAATGTGATGTTTACTCCTAAGTCTCTATTTGGGTGAATTTTCCTTACCTTCCTCTTCACTACTAGAATAACACACCATTTAAATTGAATGGAAACACCCTTGGAAAGTATATAGATTTTTCTGTACCAAAAGATGGTTTATTCTCATTTGTAAGGATTTGTGTGGAAATATACCTCTAAAAAGATCTCCGAGCAACAATAAATCTATGCATGGATAGATAGACTGACGTGTAGGAAGTAGGCTATGATCAACTCCCATTCAAATGTAAACTATGCCATGAATACGAGAACCTTGCCAAAATCTGCCCAAAACATCAGGACTCTCAAGAAAGTAAACCAGGAGAAACAAATGACCATTGGAAGCAAGTAAAAATAAAAAAGGGAGACTCATAGTAGAATCATGGCCTAACAACAAATCCTAAGTCTACCCCCAAGAATGCTAGTACAAGTGATAGTGCACAAGCCCCTCCTTCGTCTGCTCAATTGGAAGGTGGAGAAGGCATGAAGAAGGAAACAGGTATGTCGATCTAGCTTCAATGGAAGAGGATCAAGGCTCCTCCCCTCGCACCAAAGTATTACTAGGCTTAATATACTTGAGGCCCCCATTCTCTCCTCGGCCTAAAAAAAACAAAAAGAAATAAACTCTAGTCCAAAAACTTCTACCAATGCAAAAGGCTATTTGGATGAAGAAGAGGAAGATGAATGTTTCCTATCCTCTAAGGAAGCACTATGGTCAACAAGAGAGATGAGCTCAAGAAACAAAAATTCACAAGGCACAAGAGCTGAGGAAATTGATAGAAAGGTCTAAAGATCATGAAGGAAATCAAGCAAAGAAATAAGGCACGAAAAATGGAATAAAGTGTTGGGTTTTAAACACACAATATGTCACCATATTTTGGGTTTGGGGAATAAAGGAGGAAATAAAGGAATTATAGTGGGCCCTATGAAGGGGGTTACTTATATAAAGAAGTCAATTATGAATATAATCTCTTGGAATTTTACGGGACAAGGATCACAAAAAAGAATATCGGAAGTGAAATGTCTAATTCAAAAGGAAATACCATTAGTCACTCTCCTTCAAGAGACAAAGTTGGGTGTGTTAGACCTTCACCCACTACACCCAAACATTTTCGATCACAACAACTAGGTACTAACAACATTGAGATGAGCCTCTAGAGGCCTTTGAAAGTTGTGAAATATTGGAAAATTACAACTCGTAAGTATGATAAAAACCACCCATTGGATTCCAACTACATTTAGAATTTTAGAAATTCAGCAAAACTTTATTGTGATCAATATTTATATCCTTGTTCATTTTCGAGAGAAGAAGAAATGTTGGAAAAAAATTAACTCAGCTAAAATGTACTGATTTTGGTTGAATCTGTATTTTTGGAGGGTATTTTAATACCAAAATGGGTAATAATGTGAAAATTGAGGGCTCAATAGTGAGAGATTCCTTTTAGGAGAAAATGTAAGAGCTTATGTTTAACCTAAATCTATTTGATGTCAAGCCCTTAAAATTTCTCTACACTTGGAATAATAAATGGATGAACGTAGGCCATATCACTGTTAGGATGGACCAATTTTTAGCCTTTGATAGTCTCCTTATCTTAAAATTTAGCATAAAATCATTTATTCTTTGAAGGTGTGGGTTGGACCATTGCCTGAATAGCCTTCTTCTTTCTCCATCCCTCAACCTGGGTCCCATACCATTCTGATTCTCCCTTTTATGCATAGACTCTCCTGGGTTCCTCTAACTGGTCTCCCTATCTTAGTCAGATTGGGTCAAGGGCAGCCCAATTACCATCTCGAAAACAAAAATCAAAAGGTTAAAATGAGATATCAAAAAATGGCTTAAAGAGAATAAGACTTGAGGGCAATATGACATAAGGGAAATGGGAGAAAACTTAGCCTCTTTGTAAGGGAAAATGGAGAATACTCAGGCAAATATACCAGAATTCTAAAAAGAAGTTTAAACCTTCAAGTCCCTCCACGCTAACTTCGGAACAGAAGAAGATTGTTGCAGATTAAGATCGACAAATAACTGGCTCTTGACTGGAGATAGAAACACTAAGTACTTCCATAATCAAGAAAAGTTTAGGGAGATTAAAAACAATGTTTCTTAGATCAATTATGAGGGGAAGACTATAAAGTATTTTGAATAAATAAAGAAACCAGTTGTGGATCACTTCAAGAGTTTTTGCCATGGAGACCCTCTGATAGATATGGAGAGTGAGGATTCCCTCTTAGAGCTTTTCTGCCTTAGGCTTTCACCGAAAATGAGCATGGATTCAATATATACACCATTGCCAAATGAGATAAAGTTGATTCTTTTCTCCTTCTCTCTGAACAAGTCCCCTAGTCCGGACAGGTGGAGGAATAAACACCTTCTTCTTAATGCTTATCACTAAGGATTCAAATCCCTCCTACTTCTCTGGATTATGTCCTATCTCTCTATGAAATGTATCTTAGAATATGTTCTCAATGTTTATGGTCTCTAGACTCAAACATCTTCTGCCCCTTCTAATCTTGGCCAACTAGGGGATTTTTTTTGGGGGAGGAATTTCTTATATAATATAATTCTACTCTAGTTTAAAATTGAATTGAGCTGGAGAAGAGGAGATCAAGGAATGATAATATAATTGGATATAGAAAACTCATTTGAGAGATTCAAGCATAATTTTTTGTTGAAAACTAAAAAAAAAGGGGTTCGACGAAATCTTTGTAAGGTGGAATGCGCTTTGTTGGATTGCTCCTTTAGTTAATGGAAGAGTGGCTTGACTTTCTAAAGCCTCTAGGGTGCTGCCACAAGGATGCCCTCTCTCCCCTTTTCGATAGATAATGATGGAAGACATGTTGAGTATAAGATTGGAGAAATATCAGGACTCACTCCTCTTCCCTGGGATCAGAGATAAAGAAGGAATTAAAAGCATCAACCATGGACAATTTGCAGATAATAAAATTTTGCTTAGAGGGGTCTCTATAGTGATCACAATAAGATTCAAAGGGAATTTGAGTTGGTTCCTCAATGCCTCTGGAGGAGCCATAAATGATAGAAATTCCATGTTTACACCTGGAATATATCCCTACAGAAAGAAATAAAAAATATAAGAAATCCTAGGCTTCAAAATTGTTAGGAATTGGAAAGACTTTAAGTAATTCAGAGTCCCTATATTCCTTAAATGAGCAGCTCCTTATGCTTGGCCAGAAAGTCCTAGACAAAATTAAATCCAAAGACGTGAACTGAGGAGGAATCTAGCTTAATAATGGAGGGAGGAAAATTCTGGTGAAATCAATGCTATGAGCTATCCCACTATATCAATTCTCTGTTCTCCAAGCTCCAAAGTATGTTCTCCATTAACTCAGGATTTATATTAGAAAATTTATCTAAGAGGGGGGGAGCGAGAAAACAAAAAATTTGATTTGGTGAATTGGAAAACTATTAGAGCTCCAAAACAACATGCAGGGATATGAATAAGAGACCCCACTATTATCAATATGGTATTGGGGGCCAAGCACTAATGGGCCCTGACCACGAAGATTGATCTTTTTTGGGTGCATGTCATGAGAGAAAAATATATAAACTAGCCTAACAACATAGAGGTGTGATTGGAGGTGACTCAAGGTTCTCTAGTGTGGAAACTTGTGAGAACAACATCACACATCATATTGAATAATTTAATTAAAGTTCTGAGTAACATAGGCTCAAGTATTATTTGGTTAGAGTCTATCCTAAGCCTTCTTCCTCTATGCTTATATCCCTCTCTCGTCCCTCTTTGGAATCACATGATGCATGCTAGGGTGCTCCATTTGTATGAAATCTCAAATTGGGATAAGAAAGGACTATGGAATGGGTGGAAATTAGAAAATATCTCGAAAAATATGCTCCCATCAAGAGAACTCCTAATTAAAAAGCTAAGTAGATGGCTCCCCATTGGGAAAAGAATGGTGGACAGGTGGGGATGGAAGAAATCCATATTCACGGTCAAAGAAGGATACTCTCATATGCTTTTCAATCCCAAAATTCCCCCAAAGTACATAATATGGAACAAAATTTGGAAAATAAATTTTATCCCCAAGGTGAACTTCTTTCACTGGATGATACCTCATAACAAAATTCCCATGGTAGAAAACAGACAAAAAATAGGTTTCATTGGTGCCTCTATATGTCCCCTATGCAAAATTCTGAGCAAAGTATCCCTCATCTCTTCCTACATTTTCAGTTTTCAAAAGAAGTTTGGTCAGTAGCCCTTGGTCTTATTTTCCTCAGAACAAGATGGAACGATGATCTCCTTCATTTCTTCAACTCCTCGCCCAAATTTTATGTGTGCTCCCTTAAGGCCAAAATCATATTTAAGTAGCTATTGATCGCTCTTCCCAAGTACGTTTGTTGGAGTATATGGATATCAAGGAATAAAGCGATCTTCAAAGAGACTTGCTCAATAGCTAGAATCACAGCTCTTAAAGCCCTTTCATCTTGTATGAAGTTTAACAGACTGATTATGAAACTCTCTTTTTCGTCATGAAGAATCTGCATGGATCTCTCCTTGGGTCTACCCCAAGGTCAGCTTTCCTTCATTAAAATATCCACCCCCTAGGTCCCCCTGGATACTTAGAATGTCTCCTAAGGGACTTGTGGATTGGAAGCAAGATACAAAAAAATGGATTGTCCAATTTGATGGAGCTTCCAAAAAAATCATCGGGTGGTAGGAGGGGGAGGTATTCTCATTTAATCCCGAAGGAACCATAGAATATAGCTACGCCTGGGGGTTGAGAAATAAGGTAAATGACCAAGAAAAGGATTATGTCTTATTTCTGGATCTAACCCTAGTTGAGAAAAAAGGAATCATGGATATGAATATACCAGAGGAATCCCTTCTGATCATAATGAATACTAGAATCACAACTCAGCAGCTGAAAAAAAATAAGCTGAATTAAATCCTCAGGAGAGCCCAAGGAATGCTTCATCACCTTGGACAATTAAAGCTTTCCCACAACCTTAGAGGGCGAAAGAAAGACGCTGACACGAAACCCAACTTGGCATGCCAGATGATTGGAGAAAGTAATGAAGTGAATGGGTAGAAGGTAATTTTCCTATCCCCTAATTTCTTATATGAAAATCTAATTCTTGAGAGTTATTTTTTATTACAACTTTATAAATGGAAATAATTAGTTGGAAATGAAGGGGTTTAATTTGTTTTTATCTCCCGTCATACCATGAATTTGTCCCTTTTGGCTCCACATTGGCACCTCCCTCTGCCTCCTCTCATATTTCTTCCCCTTCCCTCCCCTCTTCCACCTCCTCTGCCACATCACCCACCTCTCTTGGTCACCTCGGCCACCTTGTCTTCTAACTCCTCTTCAACCCCTACCTTTTCTCCCCTGACCTATCACATTTTCCCTCTCACCTCATGCCCACCTCCCTGCCCTATGGAGGCTCTCCTCAGTGTGATGTGCTTAATCCATTGCCCTATGCTTTCTATCCTCTAAAGGTGGTAACACTTGGAGCTGGCTTATACTCAAGTGTAGGAGATTTGGTAAATTCTCAGATTATTCTTCATAGAAACTACATTCAATGTGATAATAATCGAATTCACTTACAACTAGATTGAAATTTAATCCATCTAAGCTAGTGCAGACTATTCATCTCAGGGATGATGAATTCATGTAAGCTACAAGTAATTTTAGCACTTACGATCATAATGGAGGATCATTAGGATAGAAGAGGTAAGTACAAAGTCCATCATATATGAATTTGGATAAGGCTCAAAAATTCCAATTGAACGAGGAATAATGGTTCAAACTTTTTCCATAAGAGTACGTTTGTCTCTGTCTCGACCAAAATAAGCTCTCGGAGCCTGTGGCAAGGTCTGGGAATTTCGGGGTTCCAAGGGTTTGTGACAATTGTGGGATTAGATGGTAGAAACAATAAGGTGTGTAGGTTAGTGTTAGTTGATTGGGGCTTCAAAAAATTTGATAAGAGCAAGGAATTTGAGAAGCTTTGTGGTTTTCCTCTCGATGTGGTGTTTGTTAGGCTCTGGGTGTTCGCTAGCTGTGGTGTACAAAGGGAAATTCAGAGGCTCTAGGTTTATCCAATTTTCATTTATAATTTTGGTAAATTTAGAGGCTTTGTCTTCGCTAGAATTTGTGCTCATCATTATGTTCTACACTTTGAAATTAAGAGTTGTTTAGAAATTGGGCTCATCACTGCGTTCTACTCGGGTAATTTTGTTAGAGTAATATTTCCCGTTAACATGGAGGCATTGATTCACTCTCATGAGGTGGTCTCGATTTCAGGTTATTGGGGTTGTCACCACCCTTGTTCTAGTAGAATGATGGTGCACCCAGTGAAATATCAGGGGAGGTGCACTCCGTAGATGCAATCCCTAGCTTTAGATTATGGTAGTTTTGTCAAGGAATATGTTGAATTTAGGGATGGGTTGGGAGTGATAAGAAGGTGTATCCAACAACAACAAAATGAGACTGACGACAAGGAGAGGTATATAGAAAAGAATCTGAAGATTCGTCAATTAGAGGATGAAGTGGATAGTTTAAGAATTCAAATTGAAGAACTCCAACACAAGTTGCAAGAAAATAATCCTTGGCCTAAAGATGACACTAGTGAAATTGATCTATCCAGCAACAATGGAGGATTAGCTAGTCCCCTGTGTTTGTTTTTTTTTTATGTCGAAGAATAAATGTATTTTTTTCTTCAATCAGTAATGTAGAGTATATAGTGGTATTCAGGTAGATAGGTGGAATTTTGTAAATTTGGCAAAAAATTGGAGTTTGGATGATCATTCTAAAAATATGGTTTCCATGGATGACATTGTAAACAATCTATAATTCTCCGGGATTTTGGCCGCATATGGGTGGAGAATAAAATAATCTATCTACTCTTTACTCTTAAAAAAACAAAAAGACCTTATAATATTTTTATATAAATACTAATGAGATCTATTATATATAACAATAACTATCATTTATTTATTAAAGGTTCTTCACCTTTTTAAACATTGTTGTTTGTTTATCTTCATGGTTCTAGCCATATGTTTGCACTAGCATAGATATGTTTCATATAATTGGTTGGGTTTTGATAATGCCACTAACTCATTAGTAGTTTTAGTTATAAACAAGCCAATCTTAAGTGAATGTAGATATTGAATCTATATGTTAATTGCTACATGTGTACATAGTTAGTTGTGTGTGTGGATTAGCTAAATAATATGGAAGCGAAGCTAGAAATAAGGCTAAAATCATGGGTCACTAAAGGCATAACATTTCTATCATTTTTTTAATACTATTTTACCAACTCTAGTTCCAATTTGATCAAAATTGTTTAATTAACAATGTTATAGAGAATTTTTTGGGCCATCAAGATCTCCTTGATTAATCCAATTATAGGTGGGGTTAAAAATTCACTTATATCTAATTCTTTTTATGTTAATGGCTTTTTAGTTTTAGAGGAACTATCCCAAACCTAGTGAAGGCACATTCCCACAACTCCACTTGAAGAGGGGATATGGTTGTTTCCATTTAAACCTTGCAATGTAAACTATACTATATGGTGTTGAATTCAAGTGATAATGTCTTCATATGATTCCCTTATATTAAATTACAATGGGCACTAGTAATTGAAAAAGCACAAAAGAGAATAAAACAAAATATATTTGTTGGATAAGACTCTCAAATTTGATGATGGAGGACCCACCAATCCACCATTATAATGGGATGTGACTAAATCTACCTACAAAGAATAACATATATTCAAGAATCTCAATCGCATCCTCAGTATAAACTGTATAGTATTTGTGTTCAATATTGATTTCATTAGACACAGAGTCTTTAGACACTTCCTTTATTATTTAGAGGAAGGAATATGTTGACATCTAATCATGAGGATTGGGTGAACATAATGTAAATAAATAAATAAGTAATGTGAACAATCATCGGGAGATGAACTGAACAGTCTCTCCCTCATGTATATAATAAGGCCACCCTGAAGGAATAGACATACGAATCAGTTTTTCTTTGAGGAGTTACTGCCCGGTCTGACATGGTATCAGAGATAGCTCCCAAAATAGTTGTAACTCCCTTCTTCCTACTGCTCTCTGTCCACTTTCCACTGTCCCTGTGTGCTCTGCCTACCATAATTAACTCTGAATTCTCTTACCTAACAGCCTCAGACCTGAAAATCCTCCAAATCGTTGAGTTGAATGTCCTTAACGCCGTGTTGCTGCGTTGAATGGTCTGGGTAGCTATGAAAACGAGTAGTGAAACGCTGCTAGTGCTTGAATCGACTCCATGACCATGTTCACTGACCATGTTCACTGCGTGAATCAAAGCCTCTATCTGCAAAAAAAATCCTGAAGATTTAGAGATCAGTTATATGACTTGCAATCATGGTATTTACACTGGTATGGCTATGCGTTGAAGTTTCTTTAGAAATCCGTTGAAGTTTCTGGCTATGCACTGAAGTATTTTTGGCCATATGTTGGTATAAAAGCATGGTGTTCACTAGTTTATGAAGGGTGAGCGTTGAAGTTAATGCCATAAGCTGAATGCTATTTTACCACTGTCTTAACATTGTTTTAATATTGTAATAATGCTGATGTATTAAGGTTGTTTGGTATGGTATTCATGTTGCTATAGTAAGGTTGTTTGGTATGGTATTTACATTATTTCGAACACTGACAACATTGGTATAGTACTCTGTTGCACTCATTTACAGAGATATGCCTCTTCTGGTGGCCTTTGTTAAATGGCATATATTAAATGATGGTATACGTTGAACATTGAAAGCACTGACTTTATTCCAAGTCGAGCAGCCACCGTCGAAGCCCCAACTTTCTCTATTGTATTATATGTGCGTTACCTGTTGGTTGAATTGAGCACTGAGTCCATTCACTTTGTGCTATATCGTTCAACCTTTGGAGGTTGGTTAATACAGTCTTTGTAGATTGAGTACGTGTATTGTATTAAATATTGAGCATGAGTTTGGATTGTTTTCATTTCAATTTAACTTGCATTGACCATCGTTTAAAGTTTGGAAAGCTCGTGCTTGTTGAATGTTGGTTGTATGGGCTATTTACTGCATTGGATTGGCTAATGCACATGGTATTGTATGGGCTATGAAATCTCTACATTTGAAAGTGGGTTGTACGATGCAGTGAGTGTGGAGTATCTCTATCAAAAGCCTATCGATACTTGTTTATGTTGTATTGAATATGCAATGCATTGGTTTCTATGGTGAGTACCATGCATTGGGCTTTTCTCTTGAAGCCATTACATGTGTTGATAAATTGACTATGCACTATCCAATTTTATGAGGACGAAAATAGTGTCTTTAAATTGTGAAAAAATCACTTTTTTATGAAGATCGAATGGGGTTTTTAGAGGGTGAAAAGATTACATCAATGTTATGGTATATACATATACAAAGGGATGTATGGTAATTGAGTTTTTTTTATAAAGGTGACATATGGCATATACATATATAATGGTGGATTTATATGAGGTTAAAAGCAAAACACTTATATGGGTCACATGGTATTGTATTTATATGCGGTGAATTTAAGTTGGGATTATTGCATGAAGGGCCACTATCATGCTGCTGGAAGGTTGTTGGAACTCTAATATAAACCTTGTTCTATGCGTTGTAAAGCTTCGTGTCCAGCACTGCACAATTGTTTATATATATTTATGGTATATTAGGCCGGGCATATATATATATATATATAAAATATATATATAATATATATATATATATATTATATATATATGTATAATGATATAATTGTATATTATTATGTATGTATAATAGATATATATAATATATATTATATATATAATATAGATATATATTATATTTATATATAGTAACTCATATTCAGCCGTCTCACACATATATTCTATACTTTAACGTTGTCCAGATGAATGCCAATTGACATTTGAATTTGTTGTCCCGTCTTATTTTTCCCATTAAGAGTAAACGTTTTGCAGCAAAAGTTTTTTTACAGTATGCATTCAATAGGAAGAGGTGGTCGAAGAGGAAAGGAAAGATATTTCAGAGGCAGGGGGTAGACACTCTCAAGGAGAAAAGGTAGATTTGCACTACATACACTGCAAGAGAAATGGATCACATGATGCCTCTACATGCAAGTTACCATGGGAAAAAATTCAACAACAAAGAAACCAATAGAAAGGTAAAACTGATGATACATGTTATCACTCAGGTTGTCCCTAGGCTCCTAATAGGGATACGGCCGAGGTAACCACAAACCAATCTTCTGATTGTAGGTTCTAGCCCACCTGCAATCGGAGAGAGCTCTCTCCTTTTGATTCAACCTTGGTTGATGATTTTAGGCTAGCTTTCTGACTTCAAGGGAGTGTTGATTGTGATCGGAAAGAAGGTAGGATTCTCGAACAAAGAGGCACGGTAAGGTGTGATAAGTTTCGAACCATTGCATGGAGTCACAGATTGAGGCATGCGAGCATTTTCTTGGTCACAAGGGGACACGGAGCGGGATAGCCACATAGGATACAATTCTCTGTCTGCTAAAAGTACGGAGTGAACATTAGGGATGAAAGGCAAAGGAGAATCATTTCATCATGCTGACAAAGAGGAGAAGTGGATGAGTGGGATCGCGGAGCAGTTAAGAATTCCTAAGAAATGCAGTCATATGTGAAAGAAATAGCGTAAACCAGATCGTTTAAGAATACAAGCTCATAACTGTTTCTAAAGAAAACATTAAAAAACGCAGAAATTGAACTTAAGGTGTATTGGAACAAATCTTAAGCTATTCTTTTTTCCTGCAATTTAGAAAGGCGGAAAGGTGGTAAAAAACAAAAAATAAAACAGAGGAGAGGAACACTTATTGGATCATGTAGAAGCACATGAATTCCGTCATCATTCCTTGGCTAAGAGAAAACATCAAGCTGTTTTGCAATCCATGCTTTCAGCAATCTTTGATTATGGAAATTATGATAGTTACAGTGCGAGTCTCTGCTCGGAGAAAATGCTGGAAAGAAGATTGACCAACAACTACTACCAACCAACCAACCCCTCACAACATTGCTTAGGGTGGTATTTATAAACAAAATATCAGAAATACATCATTACAAGTGACCTTGACAGGTCTACTTAGAACTCTTAAAAAACCTAAATGCTGCTGGAATTAAATGCAAGTAAATCTTTTTGGCTTCGCTGGGGCAGCTGTATCGGAACAGGTGACGAGGTGGCCCTTGGGGAGCAGATGCGGTGCTGCTGGAGTGATTGTGCTTTGGGGCTGCAGTTCGGCTCTAATGTGAATTGAATATGCAATAATTATGATTTGAGAGCTTCAAGTAGTTTCGCCCTCTTTCTATGAATCTGCTGGAAGATATTAAATGTTATCCTGCTTCGGGCCGCTGCTCAAAATATTCGTTGATACACTTTTCCGCTACATTGATGGCTTCCGCCGTCGACTGATACTCTTTGACACACTTGATGCCTAATGATTTGATCTGATACACTTTAAACTTTGAGATTGATCTGCTGCTCTCTTTAAACCGGATCCTTTTGGCACGATCAGGTGATTTTCGGGCTTTTCGGCGCGCAATGGGCTCAGAAATCAGAAGATTCCCCGAAGATTCCTCAAAATGGCCTAATTCCCATAGCGATGAGCTCCGAAGTGCGATTTTTCAACCTGCACGAAGTTTTCGGCTTTTTGGCTGCTGACATAAGCAAGGCGTCGGCTGTACGGCAGAGGATGTCAGCTGTGGGTCCCTGGTACAGAGCGATGTGGTGAGATACTGGAGGTAATGTGCTGAAGAGACTCCGATGCGATATCGCGATATCGTGTCGGCAGGGATTAGGGGGGGAGGGGGGTAATTGGGTTGGACACTTGGTGCTTGCGATCGCCGATCGGAGATATCGCAATATCGCATCGGCGGAGACAGAGAGGTGAATGGATTGGACACTCGGCACTTGTGATCGCCGATCACCGATATCGCAATATCGCATCGGCGGGGAACTGATGGGTGATGACTTGCATGAAGATGAGAGTGCGAGGTTGCGATGTGAAACGGCTTTGAGGAGGAAAGAGCAAGTAAGTGGGTGTGAAGGGCATTCGAGATTTCGGAAGGGGTCCGATTACCTCAGAGGGATTTTGTACTTTGGAAGGAGTCCATTGTATCTGGGGGGTGGTTTTGGAGGTCAGGGGTTCTTGCTGAGTTTCACATAAAATGACCAATTCCCAGGATTTCTTATGGTTATTTTTCAACGAGGGGGAGGGATATTACGTAGGGGGATTTTACTTAATATTAATAAGGGGATGGGAAGAATAGGGAGTTAAATAATAATGTTAGTGGTTAATATGGAGATGGTGAGAAAGTGCTAAGTTCGGGAGAGCTTAGGCTGTTACAAGGGGATAGGACCATAATTTAGGAGAAGATATGGAACAACTTTGAGTAAAGCAGATCTTTACTCAAGCCAGTGTTAAGAAGATGATGGAACTTAAGAGGTGTCAAGCAGATCTTGACCTCTTTTGGGGAAGTTAGTTAATGATTGGGGAGAACAGAGAAGGGGAGTCAGTTATACCTCTTTTGAGCTTTTTTGCACATGAATCCTTTCTAATTATGTTCTGCATGATATGATACCTGAAAACCTGGAACTGGTCAGCAATTCAACCGCTTCAGAACTACCTACCCAGCCTACTTGCCTAGCATTTTTTCTTCTTTTGTTTGGGGGTGCACTTAGACTTGCAAAACCGTCATTCATTTTTCTTTTCATGCTTTCCTATCTACATACTACCCTTATTTCTTCCGGAGCCCAGATTAAGTTGTTGGGCTCCTCTGCTTCTCTACCTATTAAACTGCAAGATTAACTGTTGTGACAATTTACAATCTATATATTCTCTAAACAGAATTTCAACCTAGGGAAGACCAAGAAATTTTTTTGCTCCTTTAAACTAAGATAAGCGATGCGGATAATTTACAAAATTGAAGGACAATTGAGATAGAACTTTGAAAGTAGCCTCTTCACTTGGAGACTGTTTGAGCAAATATGGAGCATTGCAGCAAGCAAAGTATGACATATTTGGCCTGTGAAATGCCAATCATGAAAAATGAATAACTTGCTGCAGAAGGAAGCTAACAATACAGACAAAGGTAAAGCACCTAAATCCGCTCACTATGTTTTGGCATAATGTAACATTGGAGTAAATGAAGATTTATATAAGGCTTCACTTGCTTCTTAGAAAAATTATTGGTTTCTTGATTCAGGAGCAACCTGCCACATGACTCATAGAAAAGAGTTTTTTGAATAATTTGCTGACAATGTATATGGAGCAGTATACCTTCCAGACCAACAAAAAATCAAGCAATCAGGGCTTGGCACAATCAGGCTTAAATTGCCTAGCCTTCTAGACTTTCTTCTACATCATGTTTTATATCTCCCATAGCTCAAGAGGAACTTGTTTTCCTTGGTCCACATCCGCCAGCAAGGTCACTCAATTCATATGTTTGATGGCAAGCTTGAGGTAAGAAAAGCATCTGACCACTCACTTGTCATGAGGGGAATAGAACAAGAAAGGCTTCTCAAGTTGCAAGGAACCTCTGCTCGTGCACAACATTTCTCGTACAATTCTCATCATGAAGAAAGTACACTTCCATCAAGTTTATTATGGCATGCTAGATTTGGACATTTGAACTATGACAGCCTCCGCTTGTTGAAGAAGAATGGTGTTGCTGGTTTGCCTACAATTCCTAGGAAACTTAAGCAATGTGATGTTTTCATTCTAGGAAAGCATAGCAAACAGTCTTTTCATGATTCACATTCAAGAGCACATAGAAAACTTGAACTCATTCATTCAGATTTATGTGGTCCAATTCCTGTTCCCTCTACAAATGGAAATAAATATATCATGACATTTATTGATGACTACACCAGAATGTGTTGGGTTTATTTATTGAAGAACAAATCTGATGCTTTTCAAACATTCAAAAATTTTCATAAATGGATTGAAAATGATGCACAATCTCATATTGGGTATATTCGCACTGATATTGGAAAAGAATATACATCAAATGAATTTGAAAACTATCTTCGCCAACATGGGATCAAACATCAAACAACTGTGCCTTATAATCCCCAACAGAATGGTGTAGCCGAAAGAATGAATAGAACAATTTTAAATATGGTACGATCCATGCTCTTCTTCAAAAATGTAAAGATAATGTTTTGGGCTGATGTTGTTCTATGTGCTACATATATAAAGAATAGATGTCCATCTAATGCTATTAGAAGCAAGACTCCATATGAAATGTGGTATGGACATGTTCCTTCAGTAAAGCATCTCGGGGTCTTTGGTTCCATCTATTATTCAAAGGTACATAGAAGCAAACATGGTGCTAGAAGTCGTAAGTGTATCTTTCTGGGGTACTCAAACACCTCCAAAGCATACCATCTCTATGATGAAGTAAATAAAAATTTTGTTTTATCTAGAGATGTAATTTTTCTTGAATCATCCAAAACTGACAATGTTGTTGAGCGGCAACTTGATCGCCTGGATAGATTCGCAAAAGAAAATTCATTTCAGGAATTTGGTAATCATATTCAACATCTTGAAGTGGGGATTCCTATACTAGATCAACATGTGGAATCTTCTTCTGAGGAACACTCTCCCCCACATGAAACTCAACAATAGATGATGCTTTAAGTGATGTGACTGATAGAATTGGGAGACTGAATCTTGATTTAGTCCCAACTCAATCAACGGAGCAGCCTGGACCATTTGAGAAAGGTCACCTAAAGTGGCTGACAAAGACGCTTGAAAGTTTTCATCTTGATGAGGTTGCAAAGACAGGAACTAGAAATTCAAACTGGCAAAATGGAGGTGATGTGGATGACTCTAATTCACCTGTTCATATGGATGTTTCTTATGATTGTGAATTGAACTTTTCTACAGATTTTGAAGAAACTTCCTTCAAAGAATATGCTTCTCATGATGAATGGAAAGAAGCGACACAAAAGGAGTATGATGCCCTCATAAAGAATGACACTTGGAAGCTAGTTGATCCTCCATTAGGAACCAAACCAATTGGCTCCAAGTGGGACTATAAGAACAAGTATAAAGCTGATGGCTCACTTGACAAGCACAAAGGTAGGCTTGTGGCAAAAGGTTTTGCATAGAAGGAAGGGGTCGATTATCAGGAGACTTTTGGCCCCATAGCAAAATGGGCTACCATCTGGACACTCTTTGTCCTAGCAGCTCAAAACGGTTGGAAAGTCCATCAAATGGATGTCAAAATTGCTTTCTTGAATGGAGATCTAAAAGAGAATGTTTTTATGTCCCATCCAGAAGGATTTGTTGTGAAAGGACATGAACATAAAGTATGAAAATTAGTGAAGTGCTTGTATGGCCTCAAACAAGCACCAAGAGCCTGTTATGGAAAACTAACTAAGCATCTTCTGAAACTCAATTTCAAACATTATGATCTTTACGATGCAACTTTATTTGTCAAGAAAGTTGGAAAAACAGTTGTATATCTTGTGGTATATGTAGATGATCTTTTAATGATAGGGAACAATGAAATCTACATTGCATCCATAAAGAAGGAATTGGGAAAAAGCTCTGCAATGACTGATTTTGGCTATGCTCATTACTATCTTGGTATTGAACTAACCCAACATCTGAAGTCCATATTTCTTTCTCAAAAGAAATACAATGGAGATCTGTTGAATAGGTTTAGCATGACATAATGCAATCCTCTTACTACATCAATGGAACAAAACTTAAAGCTCACATCTATTGAAGGAAAATAATTTGAGGATGAAACAAAGTACAGACAACTTGTAGGAAGTCTCAACTACCTAACTAATACCAAAGTAGACATTTCATTTGTGGTTTGGAATCCTCTCCAGGTTTATGCAAAAGCCTTGTGAGGGACATTGGTCTACTGCAAAAAGAGTTCTAAGGTACTTGAAGGGAACTCAAGACTTTGGAATCAAGTATACACAGGTGGATGACTTCAGCTTGATTGGATACTTTGATTCATAACTTGATGGAGATAAAGAAACTGGGGTATCTACTTCAGAATATGCTATGAGTCTTGGATCAGGAGTTGTCTCCTGAAGATGACGCAAACAATCAGTTCTAGCAAATTCCACAATAGAAGAAGAATACGTGGCAGAAGCTGAAGCAACAAAATAAATTGTGTGACTCAGGAAAATTCTTGAAGATTTGCAGCTAAAACAAGTACAATCAACTCCACTCATGATTGACAATACCTCTGCAATAAAGTTGGCCAAGAACCCAAAGTTCCATGATCAAACGAAGCACATCAATAATAAATATCCTCTGATTCAACATCATGTTGAGGCCAAAACAATCCATCTCCGTCATTGTTCCACTAATGAGAAAATTGCAGACATCTTCACCAAAGCGCTTGGAAGAGAAAAGCTTGAATGATTCAGAATGATGCGTGGACTCACCAACATCCCTTCAGATTAAGGGGGGGAATGTTGACACCTAATCATCAGGATTGGGTGAACATAATGTATATAAATAAATAAGTATTGTGAACAATCATCGAGAGATGAACTGAATAGTCTCTCCCTCATGTATATAATAAGGCCAACCTGAAGGAATAAACATACAAATCGTTTTTGCTTTGAGGAGTTAGTGCCTGGTGTGACAGAATATAATTGAAGTGTTATGTGAACTATGAGATTTATCATTCTAATGTTTCAATTCCAGAAATAATATGAGGTTGGAATATTTGTAAATTTCACTAATGTATAGATAGATAGATAAATAGATCAGCAGATATATAATTAGGTTCTATACATTAATTTGAATTTTTTCCTTGTTTATTTAGAAAATAATTAAATTAAAAAGAAATTTAAAAAAAATAATAATGAATTTAAAAAAAAATAAATTTATGAGTAATCATACCTAATGAAATTATAGATAACAACATTGTGCATTCTTCTACAAGAGGATGAAAAAACATTTATAACTTCTTTTTGATAATAAGTCTTGAGAATTCCATTGATTCAAATGTTGTGATCTATGTGTTAATTCATTCAATGAAGGTTAGATTTATACTTGAAAAAAATAATTGAAACAATTATAACTATAAATACCTAATTTATAACTAAATCCCTAATTATATAGAAATTACAAAGGATTACAACATTTCCTCCCTTAATCTGAAGGGACATATGACATACAAAGTAAAGATCTAAATTTTTCGAACTTTTCACATGGCAATGCTTTAGTAAATATATCTACAATTTTTTTTGATGTTTGAAAATGTGTCACATGAATTTTTTTTGGCCTCTAGATGATGTCGAATCAAATGATACGTGGTGTTGATATGTTTTCTTCGATCATGAAACTTTGGATTCTTGGCCAATTGAATTGTAGAAGAGTTGTCAACAAATAAAGGAGTTGAAGAATTTTTTTTTCTCCTGCAAATCTTCAAGTATTTTCCGAAGCCAAATGATTTCCTTAGTGGCTTTAGGTGCTGCAACATATTTGGCTTCGGTGGTAGAATCAGCATGAAAAGATTGCTTGCATGATATCCAATTGATGGTTTTTGATCAAAGATTCATCAGATAGCCAGAGATAGAGACTCCATTCTCTTTATCTCCATCAAAATCAAAATCTCAATAACGAGTAACCTGGAAGTCTAAAACATCGGTATATTTGATGTTATAAGTTTGGCTTCCTTTTAAATATTTTAGTACTCTTTTTGCTACTACCCAATACCGCTCACATGGATGATGCATAAATCTGGAAAGTATTCCTACAAAAATGTTATATCAGAATGAGTAATAGATAAATAAATCAAACTTGCAACAAGTTGTCTATACTTTGTTGGATCTTCAAATGGTTTTCCTTCTTCTGCAATGAGTTTCAAATTCTACTCCATTGGTGTGGCAACAAGATTATAATCGATCATACTATATAGGTTCAATAAATTACCAACGTACTTCTTCTAAGAGATGAAAAGATGTTGTGGTTTTGATCAACTTTAATTCCAAGATAATAATGAAGTAAACATAAATCCGTTATATCAAAAACATTTTTCAATTCCTTCCTAATAGATGATATATATTCATCATTGTTTCCTGTGATCATCGAATCGTCAACATATACAACTAGATATACAACTGATCTTCCAACTTTCCTAATGAAAAGAGTTGCATCATCTAGGTAAAAATGTTTATAATTTAACTTTAGAACATGTCCAGTTAAATTCTAATACCATCCTCGTGGCACTTGTTTCAAACCATACAAAGACTTCGTTAGTTTGCAAAACTTTTGTTCTTTACCTTTAATAGAAAAACCTTTTGGTTGAAACATGTAAACATCTTATTTCAAATATCCATTTAAAAAAGTTGTTTTGACATCCATATGATGAATTTTCCATTCTTTCTGAGCTGCAATAGCAAACGAAGATCTAATAGTGCCCCATTTAATTGTAGGAGAAAATGTCTTTGTATAGTCAATACCCTCTTTCTATGCATATCCCTACACTACAAGTCTTGCCTTGTGTTTTGTCTTGTGAACCATCAACTTTATAATTAGTTTTATAAATCCACTTTCATCCAATAGGTTTGATACCAACATGGGGATCCACTAACCTCCATGTGCCATTTTTTATGAGAGCATTATATTCCTTTTGCATTGCATCTTTCCACTAATCATAACTAGTAGCTTCTTCAAAACGAATAGGTTCACAATCCATAGAAAAGTTAAATTCATAATGAGAATAGTTAGCTCAGGAACTTATAGTCTTAAAATCATCATATTCATTCAAAACATCTTGAATACAGAATGATATTTACAAATGTTGTGTAGGAAGTTTCTCCTCTTCTTTATTTGTCTCAACTCTTGCAATTTATGTACTTGTCGACTTTGTTGTTGTTCTTGTCTCTATCATGTTTGTAGAAATGCTTGCATCAACCAATTTCTCATTAATAGCAGAATTTCATCATTGAGAGAAGGAAACTCCACAGGGTAATCTAATATAGGTATCCCCCCTTCAAGATCTGGAAGTATATTATCTTATTCATAATAAAACGTTTGATGAACAAACTTTTCTATTTGATTATGTTTTCTATCAACAGCGAGGGAATCTTTATCAGATTCAAGAAAAAATATATCTCATGATAAAATAAATTTCTTGTTCTCTTCATCATATATTCCGTATGCCTTAGAAGTCATAGAATACCCTTAAAAAACTACATTTTCTGCTATGTTCACACAACTTAGTCCTATGTTGTTTAGGAATCAAAGCATAACAGTGGAAACCGAAAAGTATGAAATGTTTAACAACAGGAAGATGATTATACAACATTTCATATGGAGTTTTTGTGTTAATGATAGAGGATGGGAACCAATTTCTAATATATGTTGCATAGAGCATTGTTTCTTCCCAAAACATCAATTTTACATTCTTGAAAACATCATCGACCTTACCATATTAAGCAATGTTATGTTCATTCATTCTGCAACAGCATTTTTTTGTGGATTATATGGTATTGTGGTCATCTATTTGATGCCATTCTCTAGAAAATATTTTTCAAAGACATGTGAAGTATATTCTCCTCCATTATTAGGTCTTATAGTACCAATATTTATTTGAGCTTCATTTGTAATCAAGAGATGAACTTTTTTAAAGACATCAAAAACTTGTGATTTTTCCTTAAGATATAAACCCAAACATCATCAAATAGTCATGGATAAAAGTTAGTATGTATTTGTTGTCATTCACATTTGGTACAGACATAGGTCCACATAAATCAGAGTGTATGAGACTTAATTTTCTTGTAGATGGAGAAGTCGAATTATGAAAATATTGTTTGTGATTCTTGCCAAATATACAAGCTTTACATGGGGTCAATTTTCTGGGTATTGTTGGAAGTCATTTAATGCCTTGCTATCTCATAATTCTAATACTTTCATAATTAATATGAAAAAAAAGTGCATGCCACAATAAATAAGATGAAAAAGTATCATTTTGTTGAACTGAATAACTAGTGTTCAATGTAATAGATGACACACCATTCAATTTCAACAATTTATCTTCTTCTACACCATTCATTACAGTTTTATTGTCAGTTTCTCTTCGAACTTCCACTTTACCATCAAATATGTGGATGGAATGTCCTTGTCATCTTATTTCTACAAGAGATAATAAATTTCTTTGGAAGTGAGGAATGTAAAGAACATCATTAAAGTATAATCAGAAAGTCCAGGAATTTTTAACTGAATAGAACCAATCCCCAATGGTTTGATTTGAGACTTATTCACAAAATACACTACTCCATCAATATTATCACTAAATTGTTTAAACAAATCTCTTCTAAACGCCATATGACAAGTGGCACCTGTGTCTAAAATCCAACTATCATGTCATGAACAAAAAGAGGTGCTAAATATATCTTCCATATGAAAATTACAATGAGCAGCAACATAATGTGCATTCTCAGAAGTCTGTCCTTTCTCTGGAATTAGATGACCTTCCTTTTCAAGAGTTTGTTCTCTTCTTCCATTAATTTTCTCCCATGGAATTCTACAACTTGCAGTTCTATGTCCAATTTTACCACATCTAAAGCATTTTACAATTGTTTTATGAGGAAAAATTCTTTGTCTACCATTATGTTGTCTATCTCCATGAAAATTTCTACCCCCACCCTCTATAATTCTTCTTGCCTTGACCTTCATTACCCTTAGTATTTCTGTCAAATTATTTTTGAGGTCTTTGGTCTTTTTGAGCAAGAAATAGGGGTTCAGTGTTAGAATTATGTGATGTTTCGCTTCTCTCTTTTTGTAATTTTCCTTACTAATATATCAAAATTTAAATCTTTTAACTGACCACTAGCTTGGAGAGATTCCAAGTACTGTGAATAACTAGGGTAAAGAGATTTTATAAAGGCAATGAGTAGCAGATCAACTTTAAATCTAGTAGATTCAATTTAATGATTGATGGCTTTAATTAAAGAAGCAAGTTTTAGAGAATCATTTTGTTTCATTTCCAAATTAAAAAACTTCAACAATAACTGAATTATCTCCATTTCAAAATGTGAATCATAAAGCTCTTTTAGTTTTCTTATGGCATCATATGCTATTTTATATTGAGAAATGTATCTTCTTACCTCCTCTGAGACTGAAGTGGAAATTAAGGCATAGGCCTTTTTATCCTTACTTTCCCAGATTTCTAATTGTTTCTCCTCGTGAAGCTGATCTCATGAATTTCCTTCTTTTCCTTCACACATTCCATCTCATAGATCATTAAAAATAAGTGTATTTTTCACCTTCGTGAACCATTCCTAGTATTATTCCTTTCCGGATAGAACAATCCCAATTAAAGATACCAAAGAGCTCATCTTTTTCTTGAGATAATGAAAAAATTCTTAAAAAGAAATTGTTATGATTCCAAAAAAAAAATGCTTTAAAAAAAAGTTGTTTCAACCATTACATCATAAATTTCCTTCTTCTTTTTTTTATGAAATATTCTCTGTATTCTCTTACACATTCAATAGCCACCGATCTGTCTCCTCCAAGGCATCGTATGGTGGTCTTAAAAAACTATTTACAAATTCGTCCATACTGAATATAGTGGGTTTTAAAACCCAATCGTTGTATATTTAAAAACTGCGAGAGCAGAGTCTCCACCAAGAACGCCTATACCAACGTTGAATCCACCAATGTTGTTGCACACACTAAAAGGCCCCTCCTCTACCAACGCTACTGACAGTTAAGTATTCACGTGAGCAGGCACATCTTCCTCATTGGTTTACAATAATGGAGGATCTACATGTTCTGGTTCAATGGAGTTTGATCCAGGCTCTTATACCACTTATAAGAAGTCTAGAGAATTCCATTGATTGAAATATTGTGATCTATGTCTTAATTCATCAATGAAGGTTACATTTCTACTTGAAAAAAAGAATTGAAACAGTTATAACTAAAAATACCTAATTTATAACTAAATCCCTAAGTTAAATCCTTAACTATATAGAAATCCTAACGGATTACATCACCTTTTAATTTGATAAAAAATTTAACATTAAATCATCTTTGATGAAAAATTTAACAATGAATCATCTGGTACTAAGATGTTGCATAGGTTTTTGTTATCCTTAGAGTGTATCAATCCCAAGCCCTAAGAAAGAGAAAGAGAGTATAATTATTGGAAAACTTTTAATCACACTTTTTAAATGCTGATATGATTACATCTAATAGATTTTATTGTTTTAATGGTACTCATTTCCAACCGTTTATCCTAAGCATGCCAAACACAATACTCGGCATCACTATTTTCTCTCAGGTTTCCTGGGATTTCCGGTACTTGAGAGATAATACAACCCCTAAAGCAGAAAGAGGGCGAACATTTCAAAACTCTAAACAGTTCCCCCCCCGCGAGGACAAAAATCTACCCTTGAAGTTGTGTCTACATTGCTGAATTCTAACTCTCAATGTATTGCTAAAAACCTAGGATATCAAGCAGTAGAGCTCTATATAGAATTTAATTTGTCCTTAAGTATCTCAATCAAGTTACATGATAAAGGTGTAATAGACTGATTGTGTAAAAGAGAGCTCGTAGTCATTTGTGTTTTACTATTTCAGCAAAATCTCATGTTATTGTGTTGGGTGATCTGTGTTGTGAATTTCGATATATAGCCTTTATTATTGCATCTATCTCCAAATCCCAATGATCCGATCATTTGTTATAAACTCTAATTTCGTTCTTATAAAGACTGAATCCACAAATCTTGGGTGAATTTTGTATATCAGTTCTCAATGTTATATCAAAGTTTCATTCTCTTTTACTAATAATAAAACATAACAATTTTCATTAATTTAATAATTTAGAATGTGTAGTATTTACAATAGCAAATTTTGTTTGGTTAATTGAGTTTTCTTAGATAGTTGAGAGAAATGATTAATATTTCTCACTCATATTTGATTCTCAAAAATAACATATTAAACCAGTAAAACACTATATTAAAACATTTCTTAAAAATAGATTTCTTCAAACAATATTATAGCAATTTCATGTAGATATTAAAATCAAAGAGAAAAACATTGTCATATGCAATATTAACTCATATTTTTATGCATGGCTTAGAAATAGATCACAACTCACTTGCAATATCACTGTTTCTAAAATTATGTACCAATATTTTAGTATCATACAAATATTTTCAGTGCCATACAAAGATGTAACATATCACTTTGCATGTTAGACTTATTTACCAGAAAAATTAACATTATCTTTGAGATTATGGAATCAGTGTTTCTAAAATTATGTACCAATATTTTTAGTATCATACAAATAGATTCAGTGGCATACAAAGACATAACATATCACTTTACATGCTAGGCTTAATTACAAGCAAAATTAGCATTATCTTTGAGATTATGTGTTTCTATATAGGTATTTTACAGAACAAAAACAAATAATATGCCCTGAATTTCATGCACCTACATTTCCATTGTCCATTTTCGCGCAATTTATCTTTTCTAAGTAGTCTTTCAAAAAGTTAACTACTTACAACTCAGAGCATTAACTTTTGGAGCTATCAAAGTATACTTACAGTTATGTTCTCTTTACTGGGAAACATTAACCTTTGCCTTTGGAATTAAGCTCAAGACTTGTAAGACCATTAAAATATCATCAGCTTTAAATGTCTACCATTTTAAACAAAACTCTTGTAAAATTCTTTTGGAAAAATATTTAGTTGAATCTGTGTAATTCGGTGTTTGCAAAATTAAGTTGGATACGTTGATACAGGGAATCAATTCCCTGAAATTTGTGATAATGAGATGATGACAAGCAAGAAGAAATGAAGAGAAAGATGAGGAGACAAGTAATCACACTGGGCCACTCTTAAAGTCACCCAACGAATTGTTTGGATCACAATACACGTATCTAGTGGACGAGTGGTATTTGTTATTAATTTTATGTTTGAAATTGAGAAGACTAAGAAAACTGTTCAATTGGTATGAGCATGAACTTTCCATATATCGACGAAAACTTCCATCTTTTAGGTTGATTTGTTGAAGTGAAATGCAAAATTATTGACCCCAACAAAATCAGTTAGTTATATGTAAAGATTAGTTAGTTAGTTATATGTAAGGATTAGTTATATGTAAAATAGAAGTTTTAAGTATTGTGTGCTTTGACAGTACTTTATATGGGTGAAGCCTATGCAGATCGAAATTCAAATCTTATTGAGTACAATAACATGCTGTAGTGGCAGCTAAAAGAGCAAATTGAAAAAAAAAAATTTGAATAATTCTACACTTTTGTAAATATGTATTTTTAAATTGAGTTGCTGCTTCTTAGATACGCAAAGAATTGGAAGATACGCGTGTGCTTCTGGGTCTGACATAAATCTCTGAAAATGAAGTTATGGGCTTTGGAGCTTTCGAGAACTTCCCAGGCATAACTGTTTTGGAAGTAATTTTGCACACGATGTAGGAATGTACATAAATTTATTCCTCCTTTCTAGTTAGTTGAGTTGTCTTTTAATTCAAAAATTGATTTTTTTCCCTAAATATTAATTAATTTTACTAAATATTTTTTAATATACATTTTACATATTTGTCTAAAAAGTCAAGACTTGAGTATTTTGTTTATATTTAATTTAACATGTTTATATATATATATACAAGAGACATCGCTATTTCCGTTCAATAAACTTATCTCGCAAAATCTCACTAAATTATATTAGTGTTTTTAAAACCTAGAGCTCCATCCCGCAACCTCGAATTGAAAATTATGGTGGAAGAGTTGTCACACCCTCATTTTTCTTGTGAAGTGAATGGTAAAGCAGTTTCCCCTCATCTAACAAATATTGAAGAGTTGATGGTATTCCAAAGTTGTTCCGAATGCTTTGCTTTAGGTTTTCCACTAAATCGAAGCCCCCTACTTCCAAGATAAAGGTCCTCCCATTAAATTTTTTGAAAAATATATGGTATTTTTTTTCCATAAGTCTTTTATGAGTCCTTTTTCTGCATCTGGATTTAAAAGAGTTCATCTGGATTTAGAAGAGAGTGAGAAAACCCACATGAGTGTGGATCCTCCTTGTTAACCATATATACTAAAAACTGCTCCTCCTGCGAACACCCATTCTGAAAAATCAACCTCTGCCTGCAAAGAATTATAAATTGAGAACCCTTCATGGGGCTGTCCACTTCCATCCCAAACCATGATACCATCTTTACCTAATCCACATCCGGATTTGCACGAAAAAAAAAACACCACGATTTTTCCATGCAAGGCATACAGCTGTGTAAACTGCAAGGGGTCGTTAGAAGAGAGTTGCATGGATCCAAATTGAGAAGGTTTCCTGTGGCCAAACGCCACCACAGATCCATACCTTGCGCTGAAGCACCTGGTTGCAAGAGAAGAGACAGTAAAAAAAGCACCCCAACCCCATGTCATACATCGCCATCTACGCTGGTAGCAAGCTCAGGAACGCCAGTGGATACAAATGAAAGTTTGAGGGAGAAAAACCTAGCACCCCGCATCGGCCCCGTGGCTACTAATTTGTCAACTCCATGTGATATGCATATTATAATTAATTTTTTTAAATAATGGTTTATAATTTTATTAATTAAAAATTAGAAAATAGGTAATAAATTAAATTGAATTAATTTATTATTTTATTTTCTTAATTTATATTAATTAGGTAACCCCAGTTATATGGATTATAATTTTATTAATTAAAAAAATCAGAAAGAGGTAATAAATTAAATTGATGATGATGATGGTGGGTAAAGTCCATTCAAACTTTGGTTTATTGGACTAAAAGAAATGAATTATTTAGTTTGATTTCAGATTTGATTCCTATTTTCAAAAAGCTTGGAGAGAAGCCTCCCGAGCTCAGTGTAATTTTCACATCTTAAAAGACTAGCAAGGTCACTGTTGCAACAAAGATTTTGAAACTCAGATCTAGTGTTGTTGTATGGGGCACTCTAAGAGGAAGTGATTTTCATGTGTTGTTGTACGGGGCAGTCTAAGAGGAAGTGATTTTCATCATAGATGTTCGTATTCTCACAAAGATGGTAGAACATTTCCATCCATGGTGTTTTACAAACTGCCCAATGACCCTGGAGCTCATGAGAGTTTGTTCTAATTTTGACTCTATTAATTTTCTTGTGTGAGTTAGTTAAAACATAGAGATACTTTTGATCTTCTAAATTGGGATTGATGACCTTCTTATAATATCTTAATTGGAATTAGACCATGTAAACTAATAAATACACTAATAAAAATATATTATTTCTTCTTTTTAAATAGTTATTTCATATTTAAAACTTAAAACTTTTGTATTCAAACACATATAAATTATAAAATTATTATTTTATTTTCAATTTTCGAATTAAAACATAAACTATGATATCTCCTTAAATTAGAATATAATTAACAATTAGTATATGGAGGAACATATGTATAAATAACAATTAGTATATGGAGGATAGATCTGTAAATAGCAAGTGAAACACCATGAAAAGTACGGCTATTTCTCGCTTATATTTTTGATATAATGTAAACTAATTGATGCCCTTGTTCGTTTGTGGGACCTTTCTTGGTTGTATAATAATTTTTTTTGGGACTGAAATAAGATATGAGGTAAGAAAAAGTTAACTTGTCAAATTTCAGGCCATATTTTCCCCGGAGGATTAACGTGTATTTTTTTAATTGAATATAAGTGGTAAAGTAATACAAAGTTGGTAAATT
>APFE030973368.1:0-34134 GCA_000404065.3 Pinus taeda
CATGTCGTTGTCAATCATCTCAATCTGGTTATGCATTAAATGTATCTTCTTCTTCTCATTCTCATGAGTGGCTCATTGATTCTGGAGCCTCTTATCACATGGCCAAAAACAAGCCATGTTTTCTTCTTTACATGATTGTAACACCAAAAATATATATGTTGGTGATGATAGATCTCTTAATGTTGTAGGGACTGGAACTGTTCATCTAGACAATGGTCAGTTTAATGATGTATTATGTGTTCCAACCTTATCTAGCAACCTTCTATCTGTATATCAGATAACTCATTCAGGTGAAGGTAAAATTTTTGAATTTTCACCTCATGATGTTGTAATCAAGGATCTAAGAGATCCTAAACAGATTCTAGCTACTGGTATTGCTGATGATTCCACAAGGTTGTACAAGTTTCACAACTTTGGGTCATCAAATCTTCCTTCAGTATTTGTTGCTCATAATGATGAAGTGAGCAAACTTTGGCATGAGCGATTTGGTCACTTAAACTATCGCTCCCTTCAGCATCTATGTAAAGAAAATATGGTGACAGGTCTTCCTATGGTATCTTGCAGAGATGGTGTTTGTTCCGGATGTGTACTCGGAAAACATCATCGGGACAGTTTTGACAAACGTGCCTCTTGGCACGCCTCGGCCCCTTTACAGCTTGTTCACAGTGATTTGTGTGGTCCACTTCCTGTTGCTTCATTCTCTGGCTGCAAGTATTTCTTAACTTTCATTGATGATTTCTCCAGACGCACTTGGGTATACTTCTTAAAACTCAAGAGCGAAGTATTTAACACATTTTTGGCCTTCAAAGCCTTTGTTGAAAAACAATCTGGACATCAAATTCTTAAGCTAAGAACTGATAATGGTGGAGAATATGTTAAAACCACATTCATCAACTTTTGCACCGAAAATGGAATTCAAATGCAACATACTGTTCCATACACTCCACAACAAAATGGTGTAGCTGAAAGGAAAAATCGCACCTTAAAGGAAATGGCTAATTGTATGCTGCAATCTAAAGGACTCAGTCTTAGTTTTTGGGCCGAAGCAATTAATTGTGCAAATTATATAATAAATCGCACTCCTACTAAGGTTCTAAAGAATATCACTCCAGAAGAAGCTTGGAGTTCCATTAAACCAGATGTAAGTCACTTTCGTATTTTTGGAAGTGAAGCATGGGCCCATATTCCAGATGAAAAGCATAAAGCTTTAGAACCTAAGAGTGAGAAATGTACTTTTGTTGGATATTCTGAAGATGTAAAAGGTTATAGACTTATTCCATTTAAGTCCAAAAATGTTATCATTAGAAGAGATGTAAAATTTGATGAAAATAAATCGGCCTGCGAGCCTAGTCCGGCGGATGTGCCACCTCTTCCTATCTCTTCTACTTTTGAAAACATTTCTTCTTCAGATGATGAAAGTGAGGATGACAATCCTCCCCCACCTTCTCAGGATCCTCAACTTCCAAGATGGGTCCGTGCTACTCGGGATGCAGCAGGTGATCTTGCCGGTGATCCTACAGATCAGCGACGTACACGTTCTCAGTTTGAAAGAGCCTCTTCTTTACTGGCTCAAGCTCCAGTAAATCATGATCCTGACACTTTTGCAGAAGCTTCAGGCCATCCACATTGGGAAGCAGCTATGAATGAAGAATATCATTCATTGTTGGCAAATGATACATGGGATCTTGTTCCTCTACCAAAGGGACGCAAACTTGTTAGATGTAAATGGGTTTACAGAACCAAGTATGGACCAGATGGGAAAGTTGATAAACATAAAGCTCGTCTTGTTGCTAAGGGCTTTTCACAGGTTGAAGGCATTGACTACACTGAAACCTTCTCCCCTGTTGCCAAAATGAACTCTATCCGCCTTGTTCTTTCCCTTGCTGCCTCTTTAAAATGGGAAGTCCATCAGATGGATGTTAAATCTGCCTTCTTGCATGGGGACTTGCATGAAGAAATCTATATGGAACAACCCATTGGCTTCATCCAAACAGACTCCAGCCTTGTATGTCGACTTAAGAAATCTCTTTATGGTCTCAAGCAAGCTCCTCGGGCTTGGTATGCCAAAATGGATAGCTTTCTTTTAGAATCTGGCTTTTCTAGGTGTTATTCTGACAATACTGTCTACACCAAGAAAGTGGGCAACTCTCTTATCATCCTTGTTCTTTATGTTGATGATCTTATTCTTACTGGTAGTGATCCCAACCTTATAAACCATGTGAAGTCCAGCCTTAAAAAGAAATTTGAAATGACAGACTTAGGACACTTACACTATTTTCTCGGTCTTCAAGTCTTGCAATCCAAGGAGGGTATTTCCCTTTCCCAGTCCAAGTATGCTTGTGATATTCTTCGTCATTTTCACATGGAAGATTGTAAGCCAGCTCCTTCTCCCTTTCAGTCTGGAGTCAAACTTTCAGTCTCTTGTACTTCTCCTGAAGTTGATGCTACCTTATACCGTCAACTTGTAGGAAAACTCTTGTATTTAACCCATACTCGTCCTGACCTTTCCTTTGCTGTTGGCCTTGTTGCTCGTTTTATGCAAAACCCCCGTGAAAGTCATTGGAAAGCAGCTAAAAGAATACTTCGTTATGTTCGAGGTACAGTTCAGTTTGGCATTCATTACAATGCTGAAGCATCTCCTCTATTGGTTGGTTTCACTGATTCCGATTGGGCTGGTGACCCTGATGATCGGAAGTCTATTGCTGGTTATGTGTTCACTCTTGGTTCAGGACCTATTACATGGGCTTGCAAGAAACAGGCTGCCATTTCTCTTTCTTCAGCAGAAGCAGAGTATTGTGGTGCCGTAGAGGCTAGTAAGGAAGCCTTGTGGAGATCCTATCAGAATTAGGCTTTGAGCAGCAGCATCCGACTACACTTTGGTGTGATAATCAAAGTGCCATTCAGCTTTGCAAAGATCCAGTTCAGCATCAGCGCAGCAAACACAATGAACTTCACATGCACTTCATCAGAAAGCTCATTCATGACCATGTTCTTGAAGTGCAATATTGTTCAACAGATGATCAGGTTGCAGACATCTTCACAAAGGCTCTCACAGAGGCGAAGTTCACTAAACTTCGATATATGCTTGGAGTTCAGGAAGTTGTCACTAAGGGGGGATAGGCTCTAGTGCCTCCTTCCTTCTCCTATTGTGTCATATTTGTAAATCCTTCAATCCTATCCCAAGTTGTTCTTAAGGGGGGATGTTAGGATATTCCGACACATAAGAAATAGTTAAGTTCAACTTGGTCTAGTATAGAGTTAGGTAAAGTGTGTTTCTTTACCATTGTACATTGTGTAACTTACAATCCGACGGTCACGATATGTAGTGATCCGACGGTTCATTCTCTCCTCGGTATTACCGACACTTGATCCGTGGCTTGACACCCGATTGGTCCATGAATTCTATCTAAAGCGCATGGAGGGTCATTTGTAGGTTAACCGTGCATGAGAGAAGCTTATGTAAATTTTCATTCTTTTATTAATAAATTGCCTGTAGTAGCCACGTTGGCGCAGGCCGTGGACTGTTTCCCTCTTTGAGGGTTTTAACCACGTCAAAATACTGGTGTATTGATCTGTGATCTGTTTGTGAGCGGTGTCCTTTTGGTGTTCTGTCTGAGGAACTTACCCTGTACATTCTTACAATAAGGGGTCCTAACCCTCCAAAAGGCTACATTGGCACATGTAAAGTGTGTTTTGAGAGCCACGGGCCTCCACAACAGTACACATCACTCCATGGATCCCTAGAGTTGTTCAGAGATTGCTTGAGATTCACCTATTAGACGAGGAAGATGCACCTGGTTCACCATGCCCAACCGTCGCCATAGTTGTACCATGCACTTGCTGCATCTCTTATGCGAAGTTGTGGAAGTTTTTTTTTCTGGATAGTGAATGCTTGATGTATGAACCATGTATAAGGAATGAATGTTCCTAGGGATGTTCCATTACTGGAATTCATCTTGATAAGCCATTTATCTTGCAAAAAAAGTATAAAATCTTTGAAGTTGCTTTTGCTGTTGCCCTAGTGCCAAGCAAAGTTGTCTTTGAGGCCTCCTTGACCTAGAAAATTCCAAGGTCCATAGTCATAATTCTACCTGACTCCATTTCTCCCAAAGGGATTAGGCACTGGTCCACCCAAAGGTGATCATATGAAACCTTTCTCATCCAACTCCCTCTCCTTTTCTAGGCCTAGTCCATTAGGTCTCCTATGGCATCATTTATGTTGCAAACCACCTATAGAAAAACTTCGATCTCTTGGCCTCTCCTGCGCTAGTGTGTCTCTTAGGTACCTCGATGGTGGGATTTTGAGATATCTCAAGCCCTAGCCTCGAGTTTGAATCTTGCCCTTGGTTTCCTTAGGCTAGAAGCCTCATTGGGACCCTCACATTGTCTTGCATTAAAAATGCTTTCTTTGGTCCCTTTCCCCCTTCGGAATAGGTCAAGCATATCATTGGTTGCTAAACCCTACCCCCTTGACCTACCCCCTGGTCCACTTGGTCCCTTGTGGTCCCATACAGTGTTGCGAACATCTCGATTTTATCTCGAAATCACGATTTTTTGGCCTAGCTGATGTTTGATGATTTTTACAGATATTTTTGTGGTATCTTAATTTTGCCGATGTTTGCCGATTTTTACCTATATTTTCCCGATTTTTACGATTTTTTTGTTTTCAAGACCCTTGCCGATTTTATCCCAATGCCGATGTTCGCAACATTGGTCCCCTATCTTATCAAAGTCAACTCTTCAAAAACCACTCAGGAAACAGAGCTCCGCTAGGATTTTAGGGTTTAGGAAGCTCCATTGGAAGTCACATTCCCTAAGCCAATCCCTCAAATCCCTATTTCCCCTAGCCTAGAGAACCCTGCACCATGCTTAAAAAGCAAGTTCCGCTCTTGAGTCTCTCCTAGGAAAGGGTCATCGAGATCACCTCACATCCATCTTAGTCGATATATCCTTCATAAGTGCTTCTCTATATATCGGGTCTCCTCTCATCAGTGAAAGTCTGTAAAGAGTAGGAAGCTTTAGCTGTGGTGATAGTGGGCTTTAGCTTGATTGTTTCTCTTGACCTAGCAAGTGTCCCTCTAAGACCCCCTGCTAGTTTGAGCAGTAACATTTTGGCGCCGATGCCGGGGACACGATATGTGTGTATTGTTCCCCATACGACATATTGATAAATTATTATTGGCGACTACATTGGAAGAACAAAGCCCTAATTCTTCATTCAACTTGAAAGTTAATGCTTGTAGGGTGAAGCAAGCATCTAGTAAGGCATCTACATTCACCCTGGCGACTCTGTTTTAATCCTAATATGCAAAATCATGAGAAATGGACTATCTCGAGGAGCAAGGCTTCCCCCCTTCTCCCTATAATAACCTTAGTACTGAAGAAGTTTTAGAGCATCCAAAAATCAAAGCATGGATCAAGGGTTGGATGCCTAAATTCAAAGGGAGTCCTAACCAAGATCCCAATGTACATATTGATGACTTCTTTTGGGTCTTAGCCCCACTAAGGATTAACAATGAAGAGACAATTATGAGATTATTGACCTTATCACTTGAAGGTCAGGCTAAAGATTGGTATAATACCCTCCCTTATGAGTTTACCACTGATTATGACAAATTTGAAGGTATTTTTCTTGAAAGATGGGGTGGCATCCCTCATGAAGAGTGGGAGGATCTCAGAGACGCCTCTGTGGAAAAGCTACTTAATGAAAGGAGTAATCTTGAAAGGGATCTTGGTAAAGGTGAGGAAAATTCTCAAGTACCCCTTTAATTTCTAAAGAGAACCCTCCTTCCGTTACATGTGATAAGATCCCGAAAGATGATCCCGCTAAAGAGGTTGGAAATAACTTTGGTGATCTAGGTGATGAGCAAGAAAATGAGTCTTCATTGGATCCAACATGATGAACCGAATGATTTTATGAACACATATGTTAGGGAAGATGAGGCTATGGAAAATAAAGTTGAGACTAATCTTACCTTTTTCAAGGATATCGCTCCTGATGACCCTCCTTTTGAAAACCTTGAGGAAGGTGATCTCATCGGTTCCTTGGAACATGACATTGGAGATTATTTCCACATTGAAAAGGAGAAATGGGAAATTGTTGGTCCTCAATTCGATTGTGCTCCCATTTATGATACTGACAAAGAGGATGAGGCTAAGATGGGTTTTCTCCCTCTCTCAGGCATTATTTATGATGACATACCCAGCGATGCCCTTAGGAAGGAGAATCATAATTTTCCCTTGCATGAAGAGGGGTAGTTGGAAGTAATCGAGTATCCTTTTAGGGAAAACCCAATCTTTGATATTAATAACAAGGAAATCGGTAAGGCTCCTACCTGTGATTCTATATTCAAATCACTTGAGCTTTTAAATTATGATTTTGGGGAAGAAAAACCCATTGAATATGACACCTCGCTCTCCCCTTTTCCTTTTCCTCTTGTTCATCACTTAGAGTCTTCCTTAAGTGATTCCCTCACCGCTTGCCATATAATATCAAGTGAGCCTGAGCCCTTTCCCCTTTCTGAGTATAGTGTCAAGGGAGAGCCCCTCATTGACTATTCTTTATCTCCCTAGACACATCCTCACGATTATGGTCACTCCATAACGTCCCCTCTCCAATGTGGCCACCACTGTGAGCAACCTATTTGTGGCACTCCTCCCTCCCCTCAACCTTCGTTCCCCTCTCATCACGACCTCGTGGCATCTGCAAAGTATAATATTATAAACAATGATTGTGATAGGGAGTTCTTGATAGTGATCTTTCATTCCACCATCGTGTAGTTAGAGGGAAAGCCCTACACTTCTAGATTGGCTCATTTTCCTTCTCCGAGGGCTTCCTTTTATCTAGAATGGAGATCATATTTTCCCACGTCCCACCCACTTCATCCTCCATGTAATTGTATTCCCATTCGCTTTGGGATTTTCTACATGAGTAATCATACTAGCAGGCATATGTATATTGATATGATGATATGTTGGTTGCACTGGCTTTGTGATATGCGTGTTAGGGTAGGATGCATTGCATGCTGATTTTCTCATTAGAACTAACATCATATTTCTCATGATAGATTAATTGCATCTAGATTTAAAAACTGCATTTGAAAGTTTACTTCTGTGAGTCGATTTTATGGGTCTAATCCAAGCATGCGCGATCATGAGACGTTGTGAAAGCATGCTGCCCTGTGTTTTTCATCTATTATATGTGCAGGTAATAGGTCTATGGTAACCAAGAGATTGCTGGAGTTCTCCTGACCTCCCATTCGAGTAGCGTCACTGACTTTTTTGAGAGATCACATCCCAGTTGGAGCCAGATGTTACCCACCATTTTGTGGGCGATATCCCTAGGAGATTTTTTTTTGTCTCCAAGATGGTCCTTAGCCGGCAGCCAACAACCCCTTACAGCTACCAATTGTCTCGATGTGCCATTTCTTCGCCACCTGACCCAACCATGTGGTCCTGTACCCATTTGTCATGATCATATGTTTGAAGGTGGGCCTCCCAAACCTAAAGGTATGGCTTGTCATTTGGTAATTGAGTATTGTAGTTTGCTTATCATGGATACTTTTGGGCATGGATTAATGGGGGGATTCGACGGAAAGAATGGGCTAGGGCTGTACTCTTGTCCCTGAGACATCTTTTGGATGTGAACCTTGGACCCTAGTCCCATGGGATCTCTTTTACTGACCTTTGGGCTTTATGGATGGTGCTACATGGGAAACCTCGATTTTGGTTGCATGGTCCCGCTCCCTCATCCCCATATATCACTCTCCTTCCACTCATGATAACCCCATTCATAATTTCTCCCACTTGGGTCGACATTCCTCCAGTGGGTCCACATAGGGTTAGGCTTCCCCTTCCCCTTGCCCACACCTTGGGTTGGGCTTGGAATGATGTCCCAGAGGTTGGTGCAGCTGAAAAGAAAAGTAAAAGCATAATTGGTCACATTCAACAGGAAGATGTACCACAAAATGCAAAATATGTTAAGGACAAACACATTTAGAATGTGGGCAAAAGCCAATACATGAGCTCTACCCCATCATCATGGCTATCACCCTGGTTCTTATAGGTCCTAGATAATCCTTCTTTATCATGCAGGAACCCATGATTGTCCCAACCCTTGGTAGGCAATGAAATGCCCTTACATTAAAGGGGGTATCCACTGCTATATCTTATACATCATGCTCTTATCCCTTGAACCCCAAGCGATTAACTAAAGAAAAATCATAAAAGGCAAAAAGCATATAAACAAGGGTGGAAAAATCAAGGCCGTGGCACGTCATGTACCATGATTGCTCCCTCCTATACATTATATACCGAAGTGTGGGCTTCCCTGTTATTAGTTACCCTTGTACCCCATCATGTGGCCCATGGCTGCCCCTTTCATTCCCGACTCCATTGATCTCTTTATCACATGCCACCACACTTTAAAAGATGTACCTTAGACATACTATCCCCTTTAAAAGTAGAAACCACCTAATGGGATACTTGGTTAACTGTTGATTTCTGGTAGAATCGGGTGTGCTCTAAGCCTCAAAATTTGCAAGGAGGCTAGGACACATATTCAACAATACCCAAAAATAATTTTGGGAAATTCCACCCGGAGATTGTTTTTTCAAAATAATTAATTATTTTTAATAAGCGCCTAAGTCTAAACTTAGAAAATTAAAATAGTTAAAGGGTATTAATCTAACTGTGGGTGAAACTTCTAGAAGATGACCAGGATCAAGCCAAAATGCTCTGAGCCATTGATTAGAATCTAATCTGGGCCGTTGGTACTCAATTATAAGAGGAGGCTTGATGGGCATTTGGAAAACACATCGAGTGGAGATCAACAGATCGAATTTTTGAAGCACAATAGTTGTCGGAAAAGGAATTCGAAGTGATCTTTTGCTGTGAGGGGGAAGGATAGTTCCGGTTGGAGATTTCTCCTGATTCGGGAATACTCAACAGAGGAGGCAAACAAAAGATTTGGGGGAGGTAGTGCAAAGACTAAGCTGACTAGCGTAGGCTGATGCAGAGGCAACGCAGAGCCTTGAGGAGGTCCGTATTTTTGTTGGAGGAATCGATTTCTGAAGCCAGAGGCTGGGGTGTGAGATCGAGAGGTGGAAATCGAAGTTCCTGGCGGGCACATCGATTAGGAGAGGGAATGACGCTGTGCTGATGCAGTGACTGCGGAGAGGCAGCAGGGGCAAGCCATTCTGTGGCTGGATTAGTCGAGATCGCCTGTGATAGTGTGAGGTACTTCTCACTATTGTTCTGTCAGAGATATTCTCTGTACTGGCTAGTCAGCAAGGCATCCAAAGATTGTATTCAGAAAACTACTGCTTAGAATAAAACCCTCAGCTGCTGCACCGATTTTCCCTCATTGGGTTTTTTCGGGGACTTTTGTCCAAAACCAATGGTGTAATGTGTTGTGTATTTCTTTCTTGCTCAGTGTCTTGTTTCCGCTTTTAATTTAATTGGTGAAGGCTGCAGTGCATTAGTTTCAGTGTTTACTGTAGGAAACAATAAATAATTTGTTCATTAATTAGCAAATACAAGGAACTTAATCAGTTGCTGTAGAGGTGATTTGGGTAATCAAATTTTCACATTAACCCCATTTGGAGCTTAGAGACATTAGCGCATGCCAAAGCCCACTATGAAAGGGCATGCCATTATGAAGTACCCACCTGTTATTGATGGTTTGTAAGCTCTTTTACTCGATTTCCTTTGATGACTTGTTGTACTGGAAGGCTAGGGGACGCATTGGATCTTATGCAAGATTGCAGATGGTCTCCATTTTGGGTTGGGTCTCCCTATACAGGGCCCTAACCTTCCAGAGGGCTACATTGGCACATGTAGGGTGTGTGTTGAGAGCCATGGGTCTCCACAATAGTAGACAACACTCCATGGAACCCCGAACGAAGAAGATGCACCTGGTTCGCCATGCCCAGTCAGCCCCACAGTCGTACCATGCACTTGGTAGATGACCCAAGACTTGTATGCTGATGTGCCATCACTTTCACCATCGTTTGAGCCCTTACAGATGGTCTACAGGCATCTTTGACCTACTTAGAGACCCATGAAGTTACTTGTGTGCCCTCACATCCTTTGGGAGCACCACAGGTTTATTATTTGGAGAACAAGGGGCCAACCCCTTGTCCACTACTTTTGGATGTCCTATTCATCATCGTGGCACTTATGGACTTCATCAGGCTTCTTAGAAGGCCCAATGACATGTATTATTGATCATTCGACCTTTTGAGAGGCTTATTCTTTTGTTTATGAGCTAGTTTGGTGGGCTTGTCACCAAAAGTTGGTTAGTTTGCATATTATTTTATTGTAGGGGCTAATGTAGGCCTAATTAGCTAAATCGAACTCATTAGAAGTGTATAAATACAAGTGATGTGAATTCATTTTAGTGTCATCGCTTGGATTTTGAACTTATCTCTTTAGAGATTTTCGCTATCCTTCTTGGAGGACGAATTTTCGGAGCATGGAATGAATTTTGATGTTTGGATAATTTTCATATCTTTGAGCTTTTTGATGGCAAGTTTTTGGATGTTGGATATGTTCTTATACATGTAAGTACATTTAAATGCTATTCTTTCTTTCTAATTTTGTCGCATACATTGTTGCTGGGATTTCGCTATACTAGGGCTTATTTGCTGCATCTCTTATTCGAAGTTGTGGAAATTTTGTTTCTTTATAGTGAATGCTTCATGTATGGGACATGTATAAAGAATGAATGTTCCTAGGGATGTTTCATTACTGAAATTCATCTTGATAAGCCATTTATCTTGCAAAAATAAGTATAAAGTCTTTGAAGCTGCTTTTGCTGCTGCCCTAGTGCCAAACGAAGTTGTATTTGAGGCCTCCTTGAGCTAGAAAATTCGAAGGTCCATAGTCATAATTCTATCTGACTCCATTTCTCCCAAAGGGATTAGGCATTGATCCACCCAAAGGTGATCATCTTAAACCTTTCTCATCCAACACCTTCTCATTTTGTAGGCCTAGTCCATTAGATCTCCTAGGGAATCATTTATCTGGCAAACCACCCGTAAAAAAACTTCGATCTCTCGGCCTCTCCTGCGTTGGTGTGTCACCCTCCAAATTTGAGGAGATTTCGATAGTAGGATTTTGAGATATCTCAAGCCCTAGCCTCGAGATTGAATCTTGCCCTTGGTTTCCTTAGGCTAGAAGCCTCATTTGGATCCTCTCATTGTATTGTTTTAAAAATTCTTTCTTTGGTTCCTTTCCCCCTCCTGAACCAGTCAAGCATATTATTGGTTGCTAAACCCTATCCCCTTGACCTACTCCCCGGGTCCACATGGTCTCTTGTGGTCCCATATCTTATCAAAGTCAACTCTTTAAAAACCACTTGGGAGGCAGAGTTCCACTAGGATTTTTAGGGTTTAGGAAGATCCATTTCGAGTCACATTCCCTAAGCCAATCCCTCAAATCCCTATTTTCCCTATCCTAGAGAACCTTGCACCTTGCTTAAGAAGCAAGCAAGTCACACTCTTGAGTCTCTCCTTGGAAAGGGTCATCGAGATCACTTAACATCCATCTTAGTCAAGAATCACTTCATAAGTGATTCTCTATATATCAGGTCTCCTCCCATCGGTGAAAGTCTGTAACCTGTAGGAAGCTTTAGCTGTGTGATTGTGGGCTTTAGCTTCATTGTTGCTCTTGACCTAGCAAGTGCCCTTGTAGGATCCCCTGCTAGTTTGAGCGGTAACAGGTCTGGCATGCGAGCGACTAGGGTGAAATATGGACTGCGGAAACTCTAAACCACCAGTCGCATGGATGGAGAGTTATCTGTGTGACTGGAAGGCTCTAGTCGAACGGATGAGCTTTTGTGTGAGCGACTGGGGTCTACTCTATCCTTTGTTGCGCCTGCGACTGAGGCCCAAAACCCTAAATCAGAGATGCGAGCTTCAGACCTTGCAATTTCACCTCGGAGCGAGCCTGATCCTCCACAGACGAGCCCCAGACCTGTGCGTGTCAAAAACCAAGATAGAAGAGTGTCTCATTGATTGTGTCTAAATGAGGTAGATGACACTTGTATTTATAACCTTTCAAGGTCGTCCACTTTGCTTTAGGGCCGACCTGATCAAATATGCACATGTGGGCTTTTATTCACAAGTACACTTTCCCTTATCCGATTTGAATGATCTTTAGGGTGATTTTGTTCCCCTCGAAAAGAGGAATTCAATGCAATCATTATTTCCATCTCCATCAAGGGAGATGTCCAAAGTGGATTTTGACCGCAGTTGCATATTCTTAACACTAGCCCCAAATGGTGTCTATGAGGCTAGGAACATAGGTGGATTGATTATCTCCAATACCCATAAAAGGTTTCTAAGTGAAATGTCTTAATTAGATTTAATTAACCAATTTTAATTATTTCCTAAGTCTAGCTTAGGGAAATGGGTTAAATAATTAGGATTAATTGAGACAAGTTGATTTTGCTCCAATGACTTCTAGAAAAGTTATTTGAGGAAGTCAAATTGATGTTAGCCATCGATTGGAGTTAGATCGTGGCCATTGTTTCGTCAACGCGAGATTATAAGAGCATATCGATGGGGCTTTTGGAGATCATTTGAATAATAAATTTGCAATGATAGCACGGGTGTAGTGATAGTGTGGGAGACACCAACAACGAGGTCAGGAGAAATTGAGGAGTGAATTTTCAGAGAAATTCTTCACAATGATTCCAGTCATCCTAGAGCTTGTAGGAGGTCGAATTATTCTGCAGGAGGAAGGTTGAGTCAGATAGTGCAAGTAGCCAGTTTATCCAGTGTGAGTTACTAGAGGTTCGTTTTTGTTGCCATTTGCCAGAACAATTTCCCAGAGGCAGTGCGAGTTGGTTAGTTGAGTTGCTGGATGCTATATTACTTACGAGATTGATTCCTCGGAGGCAATGCGAGATTCTGGGAGGCCAAGTCGTATTTTTCATTTTTCTAGTGCGAGTTGCCAGAGGAGGTGCGAATATCCTAGCAAAGGTCGAGTTGATTTGCAGAGGGAAATTCTTGATTTCCTAGTTCGATTTGGTTAGCAATATTGAAGAGGAAAGATTGCCAGAGTTTTTCTAGTGAAAGTCAAGTAGTTTATGTAATCCCTGATTTGTTGAAGAAAATAAACCCCCATTTGTAAAACTAGTTTTCCCTTTTGGGTTTTCTTGGGGACTATTTTGTCCAAAAATATCAGTGTCCAATTTTTATGTGTGCATTATTTTTTCAGTTCTTGTGATTCATTTTTGGTGAAATTGCAGTTGTGTTTTTATTAATTATTTTCCATAAGTTAATTTACAGAAGACAAATAATCTGGAAAGATAGAAGAATAATTACCACTGACTGCAATGGAATTTTCACATGGTATTAGAGTAACTCAGTGGAGTGTAGATCTAAGGGCAAAAGAGTCTCAACACAGGGCATAGGAAGAGAAATCGAGGGTTTATAAATTGCCAGTTCGACTTCTTCAAATTTATTTGGGTTTTGTTTATTTTTCAAGGGTTTTCAGAAATGGCTTCAGCTGGATTGAGAGATCAAGACAGATTGGATGGAGTTTCTAACTTTGGTGTCTAGAAAGCCATAATTTCATTGTTGCTGGAAGAGAATGGTCTTACAGAATATGCAACTGGTGTTGTATCGAGATTCTATACCAACATACCCAACACAACTCATTGCATACAAGAAGGAAGATGCCAAGGCGAGGAGAATAATCCTTGATGGGGTTAAGGAGCATATAGTTCCACATATTGCAGATTTAGATGCAGTGAAGATAATTGGGATGCCATTCTAAAACTGTTCCAAGATGCTTCCGTAAACAAGAACTTGATTCTCCGAGAGAAGCTGAGAAATAGCCGTACGAATAAGGGCAAAAATGTTGTTATTTACCTCACTAGAGTTCGACTTTTCAAGGACGGGTTGGCAGCTGTCGAAGATTAATTAACTAATGAAGAGCTCATGATAACAATCTTGAATGGGTTCTCAAAGTAGTAGGATGTATTCTTTCAGGGGATAAATGGATGAGATACACTACTGAGTTGGGATAGTTTGTGGAGCGATTTCACTCAGGAGGAGCTTAGACTGAGTCTTGTCCATGGCGATAGTAGTAGTAAGACCCAAAAATATGAGGATGACAAGAACGTGGCTCTAGCAAGAAAGGGCAAAACCAAGAAGGGCTCTAGCAAAGGGTCCAAGGGAGAAAAGAAGAAAAAAAACTTGAGTAAAATCAAGTGTTTTGGATGTGGTCAACAAGGACAGTATGTCAGTCAATGTCTGAACAGATTAAAGGGTGATAATAAGAAGCAAGAGATAACAACTTCAACAGATATTGACGAGCTATCTTCAAGACTAAAGGATGAGTTCGCTCTCATAGCTTGGCTCTCTAGCTCTACCTCCAGAGGTTGTTTCGTATATTGACAGTGGAGTGTCATGTCACATGACAGGGTTTAGAGAATATTTCTCCAGTTACCAAGAAGAAGAGATAGTCTTCTAGATTCAAATGGGAATAAGTCCAAGTGCACTCCAGTTGGGAGAGGGACAATTACCTTTTAAAAGGAGTCAGGCAAGAGTACTTATGTTATAGATGTGTGGCATGTGCAAAGTTTAGGGATGAATTTGATTTTAGTTCAGTTCTTCAGGATAAGGAATATGATGTTTATTTTCGAGGGCCGAAGGTGTAAATAAAATATTAGGATTGGAAGTCAGTGAAACAGATTGAGGTGAGAAGTAACAAGTTATACAGGTTACAGTTGGACGCTCCAACAACACTGGTGAGCAAGAACAATATTAGACATGGGAGAATTATGGCATAGGAGGACGGGACATATCCATCATGGAGCACTCAAACTGGTCAAGGAGACCGTTACAAGAGTTCTAGAAATAATCACGGAACATGATGATGTGTGCAGGGGGTGTGTGCTTGGGAAATTTGTGAAAACAACATTTCCAAGGAGTGGCAGTAGAGCCAAGGGTGTGCTGGACTTGATACATTATGACATATATGGCCCGTTGTCTACAAAATCTCTCAATGATTGAGTATTTCGTACCTTCAGTGATGACTTCTCCAGGAAGACCTGGATATACTTCTTGAAGATAAGGGATAGAGTCTTTAGTCGCATCAAAGAGTTTAAGGCACTTGTGAAGAACATGACAGGGAGGAAGATAAAGGTTCTTCGGACAGATAATGGAGGCAAGTACATTGAGAAGGCCTTCAAGGAGTTTTGTGTGAAGGAGGGCATCAAGAGAGAGTGGACAATTCCATACAATCCACAAAAAATGGGGTTGTTGTAGGGAAAAACAGGGTGATAGTTGGAGCAGTGAGGGCGATGCTATATGATCAGGACATGCCTAGATTTCTCTGGGTAGAGGCATGTAATACTACAGTTTACATTCAAAACAGGGTCCCTCACAAGGTGTTGGGGAAAATGACACCCAAGGAGGCATTGACTGTTGATTTGAGTAGGGCAGTACAAGAACAATTTATTCTCACAGATAACAACTTCAAAATCATTATTAACATTAGTTTTCATGACATTATGCATCATTAAGCAGTTAAAACATAAACTATTAAGCATGAAGAGAGCAGTAGAAAAATAACCAAGAAACCATGAGACAAGAGACACAAAAATTAGGCTTGAGGCCAACGCAAAACCCACAAGGGGAAAACCCAGAAATTCTTCCTTATGGAAGAGAGAAAGAGATAGTTCAAGATACATTAGTACATTAGATATCTCATCAAGATAGTAACCAAACAAATACCTAAGAATAAGAGATATGCCAAGCCAAGTCCCATAGCCCTTCCTCAGATTTTTGGCCTCCTTATTTCCTCTTGAAATTTGTTGGATCAGAGATGCACAAGACAATTCAATGTGTCCAAATGTGGAGGAACCCTCTCCTTTATATAGACTTCAAAGGGGGTCGAATGGGTGTCTTATTGGAGCCCAACTGACTTGAAAAAACATGAGGTCGACTTGTAAATTTTGGAGGGAAAATTCAAATTATAAATTTTACAATTTCTTCCTTTTATTTTTTTTGATGGAAATGTTGGCCATGGCTACAATTTTCAACACTCCCTGTTATCCAGGGAGCTATTTTCATCTTGCATCATAATCCAATTTCAACACTCCCTCTCAGCTAGAGAGGTATTTTTTGGGATAATTTGTAGATCTTAACTCGGCTGAACAATGATGTATTGATCCACAAAGAATGATAGGGGAGATCAATTTACCACAACCAAGTCCATGGCAGTCACATTTGACCTTGCTAAAGATGACACACACCCTACTAGTCTCCAGGTCAAGCTCCATGACCTAAAAGAGTATATCACAGGTTTCATCTTAGATGTACATATCTTAAGGAAAGATGATCATCTTATCTCATCTCTTCTCACCTTAGACGAATGATGCACATTGACAATAGGGGAGATCGATTTACCACAACCAAGTCCATGTGTTAAAATTGGCAACTAGGGCCAAACTCCACATGGGTCATCTTATTTATGACAACTGATATTTTTCTTGGATTCCTCTCTCCAAGAGGTGTAGGATTGATCTAAAGATCATCCGATTCTGACCTGTACAAATGAAATTATGCATTTATTTTGATTATGGTCAAATTGTCAAGGTTGGCCAACAAACTTATGTAGGCTCAGAAGCCCAACAGTCACGTCTATTCATCCTCAACGTTGCATATAAATAGAAGGTGACTTAGCCTCATTTGGACACGCTCATCTTCACACTTCTCTCTCTCTCTCCTCATTGATTGGGTACAGATTTCTGGGTCTCTCTCTCCACATGTCCAAAATTTTAGGAGGCTGAAATTTCAAGAGGCCAAAATTTCAGGAGACCGAATTTTCGGACAGTTTGACTGTGCGTTGATCAAAAGCGTTGACCTGTTTGACTGCGATTTTGGGTGAGGTATTTCTGTTTGGGTAGGCTGCATTTCTGGGCACAAAAATCGAGGCCAAACGTTGACTTTGACCATCATTGACTGCAGCTAGGGTTGACCGCAAGGTTGGCTGTTTGACCAGATTTGATTGGGTTGTTTTTGGGCTGTTTTGAGGGTTGATTCATCTTGCTAGTTGGAGGCCGAAGTTGACTGAAATTGACCAATTTGTTGAGGGTCAAATCTGCGCTGTTGACTAGCGTTGACTTTTCTGGTTAGGGTTCTTTTGCTGCTGTTATAAATTATCAGATTTGTAAATTGTACTATCTCTCTCTCTGCTGAACTATTAAAGAGTATAAGAAGAATTGATCAAGGGTTTCCCCACATTGGGGTTTGTCCTTGGCTGGTGCCACATCTTGTGTCCTCTTGTCTTGGCTTGTCTTCTACTGTTTATGTTTATGTTCTATCTGCATTTTACTATCATGTTGATGTGATTGCTAATCTGAATATTAATATTGGGCTAATAAAGAAATTGAAGTAAAATTGCTTTAAAACATAAAACATACCATTGTTGCCTTAAATTATCACCATGGTAGTCTTAAATGACTTCGTAAAGATTGCACACACCCCGTGTCCACTAACTGATCCTCAACAATCAAGTGGTAGAACACCTGCATCCAATGCTTAGGGAGTGCAATTTACCTTAACCAAGTCTGTGGCAGTCACGTCCGACTTTGGTAAAGATCACACACCTAAGTCTCCTCACCCACTAGCCAGATTGGCGACAATCCTAGCAAGCTTAACCAAGTCCATGGCCCATGGTCAATAAAGGCACAAAGGTGACTTGCGGGTAGGATGCATACTGGGGCATGTACTTAGCCAAGTCCATGGCTCTAAGGAGTACTTTCACACCTAGGAGCCTCATTGCTCATCCCCCCTCACCAACTCCATGGCTAGTCAAAAAACTGGGGGAGAGCATATGCTCAATGTTCTCAATCAGTAGTGTTGCCTCTCAAGGAGGGATACATTCTCCTGCACTCCAAGTTGCTCTATGAAGAATAACAACTTTGCTTTCGGCAAAGGCTTAGTGAGAATGTCTGCAACCTGCGCATCTGTTGAGATGTGTTGGAGCCTCATTGCTCCTCCCTATACCATATCTCTGAAGTAGTGGTACCTGATGTCAATGTGTCTCAAAAAATCTGATCTTGCTTTGATAGTCACAATATGAAGATCGAATCTAGCACATTATCAAACATCTTTGCGAGGAGATTCTGTGGCTATACTGCCTCACAACTAGCCATACTAGCTGCAGTATGTACTGCCTCGGTTGTACTTAGTGTGACATATCTCAACTTCTTGCTCTTTCAGGAAATCATGGCAGATTCCAGGCTAAAGCAACACCCTGATGTGCGTTTTCTGCCTAACGTTTTTAGCCCATCCACGTAATCATCAACAACCAACTCAATAACAGAAAGGTAGTCATGGCAGACTTTAGTACTATATCAGTGGGCAACAACATACAACTATTCAACTTCAGCTGGGGTTTCTCATAGAGGCAAACAATCCAACAGATAACAAGTGGCTTTTCATAGAAGCAAATATTAGCAACCTACTTATCAGTAGAAAAGTGTGCCATAATCGAATCCAACAGACATTAAGAGGCTGCTCACAAAAGCAAATATTGACAATTAACAGACAATAGGTGGTTTCTTATAGAAGCGATCATCAACAACCAACTTCCCGAGTCAGCTACATTTCCGGCTTTAATTGTGCTACATGCAGCAGGACCATCCATGACATTCAAACGAATACAACACTCAGAATACATCTAGTTCAAATAGTGTCAGCAATTTAATGCATCAGGTGATTGAATGAGCTAACTATAGGGAGTCATCAAATCAACAACAAAATCTCGCATCTTCCGGAAAATTTTCATCAAGTGTTCATGGACTCACAATCCATTATGCCACAATCCTCAGTAGAGATTTTGCCAGGCTCATATAGTACTTTCAATCAACTTCCTCTTACATAGGATGAAGAGGACCTCAATCCTTGTTAGGAACACAACAAAAAAGTCAAACTCATCTTTGGCACAACTAACTTCTTTACATCATGGATCAAGACATGCTTCGATTAGGCTAATCTTATCTGCTCCCTCTGAGTCCAAAGGCCTATTCAATCATGAGTATTCTTGGATTTGTTCTTCCATCCTTATTTATCTGCTGCCACCGCCTTGGCAGTCTTCAATATGCACTTGCAATCCTCATGTGGAAGAACAATTCTATCCAAGCAAGATACACAAGGACAAGAGACTAATGATTAAAAACAACAATAGTAATAGCCAAAAGTACTTATCTCTTGAGAGTGTGGCAGCTCCCTCTTGATCTTATTTTTTTAGATCCAATCAACTTTGTCCACTTCATCAAGGAGATAACCTCGTTCACATTATCAGGGAGTTGACCCCATTCACATCATTATCAACAACCTCGTTCCATTTCATTATCAATGAGTCTATATCACTATCAAGAGGTCCACATCATTAGCAAATCCACATTATCAAGAAGTCCATAACAAGGAGTCCACACCATTTACAAGTCTACATCATCAAGAAAAACGATATCATTAAGAAATCCACATCTTCTTATTGACCTCATCCAAATCAACATCATCGTTGATGACATCATCAATAACGGTATATAAGAAAGAAGTTCAAGGTACTTATCTATTGTGAACATGAAAACTCCCTCTTAATCTTCAGCCTTCTTGCATTCAGCCTGCAAATCGTACTCATCACCAAAAATCAGATCTTCTAGAGGCTAGGGTTCCTTTATTTAAGAAGAATCAATCTGTCCACAGGCCCTGGTTTTTCAACCTGTTTTGACTTGATAGGGTTTTGAATTCAACCGCTGATATTGTTCTTGATCAACATCCTTGAATTCCATTCCTGCTATCAATCTCAGGGTTTTCAAGTTTCACACCCTCACTAGGGTAAATCCAAAATAGGTCAACATGTTTAGTCTTGCAAGGCCTTGATTAGAAGCCATAAAGACTCAACAGGTGTAAGATCAGTTTCGGTCTTTAAGAATGACCTTGATTCTATTTAATGGAGCAAATTTCAGAGAGGCATCATAACTTCAAATCATGAATCTCTAGTAGCATGACCATTGGCAATGAAAGTAGACCTGTTTCAAACTATCCATGCTTTCCCATCCACCAACAATTCAGCCTTAACAATTCCTTCAGCCTTCCAATTTGGCAGCTAGGTAGGCATATCTACAACAGTGAAAATTGGTTGACCCATATCAACCATCACCTATCTATCTACATGATGCTTGGAAACAATTAGACCAACTCCTGCTATAAAAAGAGCATTCCATTCCCGCACATCTTAGGTTCACTGCCATTAGAGTTGAATATTTGCATGGAGTAAGTGCCATTAATTCTAGACATAGCAAAGATGACCCCATCAACCCCTACTCCAAAATTTTGATCACACAATTTGATAAAGTCGACCAAGATAAAGTCGCTGCTGCGGTCATGATACTTCAATAATAGCACCAAGAAATACGACAATTGCAGGTTTGAACACAGTAGATACAAGATAAAGCTTTAAAAATATCTAATTGACAATAGGGTTGGCTTTGTCCTGCAATCGAATAGGTAGCCTTATTGAAACACAACCTTCCCCCTTTAATGTCGAGCATCAACCATATGGTAAAGAAACCTCAAAAATTAGAATGCCATATCTTTGGGATCAGTAGCTTCATCAAAGATATGAGAAAGGACGTAACTACCCCACTCGAATTAGTTGTCATAGGCCTTGTTTAATGCTAATGATCTCATTCTATTCATCAAGTGAAGTTCTATTCTATATATATTATAATAATATATATATAGGAGATCACCTCAGAGATCAGAACTGAAACTCATTAGTACTTGAGTTCTTATAGACTTGGATTCAAAACATCAATGCATTTTCCTTTTCATGGATCAAAAGGAGAGATCAAAGAGTTCACATAAATCAAAACTACAGTAGCTGGAATGCCTCAGCATTAGCGCAGAAATGACTTTAATGTCATTCGGTAGCCTTATCACTCTGAGAACAAATGCCCATAATTTTAGACCAGCATCAATTCAGCCAGGTCGATTTTAAGAATATGACACAGATTGCTCACATAACGTAGAGAGGGCTTGCTTGCAAAAATTACATGTCTTCCAATAAGCGACACAGGTCCGCAATTCAGGCAATTGATGTTACAGAGGCTCTCAAATTTGTACCTCTCAGAGTTCGCAAGTGTCATCGCACATCATACCACAAGGACGTTCTCATGCATCACAGAGAGGCTTGCATATTTTTATACGTGCATGCCATAAAGATTTACTGGGTCCTTAAATTCCTTGAATTAGAGTGGGCTTTGGAATCAGAGAGAGAGCCACCAATATTGGATACAAACTTCACTTTGATCCTCAGAGCTTTAGCGCAAGTAGCCTCAGAAGTTCGCATGGAATGCCTCAGAACTTAAGCCATTCTCCACTAACCTTTAAAACATCAGATCACAGTGCAGGGAGCTTGGATGACACCTTCACAGTGTAGGGAGCTCAGATACCACCTTCACAGTGTAGGGAGCTTGGATGACACCTTCCTAGAGTAGCAACACTAGTAGGAAACTAACATTGAGGCATCAACATCGTAGTGTCATGATGACTAAATTAGATTATGTTGTCTCCTATCTTATGTGAGTCCCTCAGTTTAGAGATGAACTTAGAGCCAATGGAGATGCCAATGATGATGCAAATTTTGTAACAGTGACTCTCAATGGATTTCCTTCCTCATGGGATCCATTTGTTCAAGGAATTTGTGCTTGAGATAAGCTGCCCAAGTTTGTGAAACTATGTATTGATTGTGTCCAAGAGGAGGCCAGATTGTTGTCTAGGAACAACTTGCAGAGACCTTAGGATGAAGAAACTCGAGCCCTTGCAACTCAGGCAAGGAAAGGAAAAGGACGAAGAGATTGTGGAAGGTTTGATAAGAAGAATACAGGCAAAAGACCAGCTCTAGTTCCAAAGAAAAAGTATATGTCAAGGATCAAGTGCTTCAATTGTCATGATTTTGGTCACTATGCCTCTTAGTGCCCTCAGAAGGAAAGAAAAGGAAAGCAACATGCATTAGTGGCTGATATTGATGATGGTGATGTGTAGTCACCACAGAAGAAGTCGAAGGAATATTTCTTTGTCTCTTCTCTTAGAGGCACTATTACAAATGGCAGTGATGTTTGGTTGGTGTTTAGTGGTGTTTCTAGGCACATGACTGGTTTTCAAGATTCTCTCACAGATTTGACAGACAAAGTTTCAACTTTGCAGGTGCAACTTGGGGATAAAACCAAGTATGCAGTGAAAGGAGTTGGGACAACATCGCTTCAGCTAGAGTCTGGAGATTCCTTACACATGAGATGTTTTGTTTGTACCAGGATTGAAGAAGAACCTGATTTCTATCTCAACATTGGAGGATAGAGGTTATAGAGTTACATTTGTAGATGGTCAGGTTCTTGTATGGTTTAAGGGGTTGAGAATAGAGTTAGCAGAAGTGATTGGTGCTCGAGAGGGAGCACTATATAGGTTGTTAAGATGTCTAGCCTAGGCATTGGTACATGACAGTCAAGCTAGCGAGTTTGAAAGTCAAGATAATGAGCTTAAAGAAGAGTCATTTGAGTTAATTTGGCTCTTTGAAACAATATTGTAACACATTTTTTGCCCATTTTGGATCAGCTCTATAGCATTGATTTTCAGCCGTAGAGGAGACATGGCATGACTGAGGTTCGTTGTTGACTCTTTCGGCCAGTTCTGAGGGTAAACTCGAGTCGCACTTGTGGCATTTCTTGAAGCTGAATTCGCTCAGGTATCCTTGCTTATTATTTGTTGGTGATTCTTACTGTTTTGAAGACATATCTGTGCCCTATATGAAGAGTATTTTTGGAAGTTTTCTGAGGCTTATTTAAGGGTTTCATCTGTGGCCCCTTCTGAGGCATAAATTTGGTGTTCTGATTGAACATCAATGGCAATAGTTCATTAGTTCTTTTGCGTTCGTCTGAGCCATATCTGAAATGTTCGTGGAGTTGATCAATGGAGTTGCTTTCGGCCTGCTCTTGTAATTAGGACCTCCTGAAGCATTGACAGGACCATAAAGCAGATTCATGAGCTTGTAATTAATTTCCTGAAATTTTTACAAATTAACTAATAGAATTAATGAGGGTATTTACCTGTGCAGTTGCAGTTGATGATGCCTCCAGTTACTCTGCTTCGGTTACTAAAAGACCGAATCCACCCAGCCAAACTGAGCAGAAACTCGCTACTCAGTCCAGTAAGCTTTTTAGTTGAAGTAGACTGTTCCCCCGTGCCCAGAAACCTTAGAACAATCCGTGCTCTTCTTGTGGGTAATTTTAGTTTATGATGTCCTTCCTCCTTCAGTTTCCCTTTCCTTCGTTCTTTTCCTTCCTCCCGGCTCCCTTCAAAAATTCTGCTCGGTGGTTTTTATCTGGTTTCTTGGCGGTGGCTGCTCTTCCACCAACAGCCCACCACTTAGCCTCTTGGTGACACCTTTCCATGTCACGTATCCTATCCTATATTTCTTTTATGGTCACGTATATATATCTTTTATGATTTAATAAATTGTATTTCGTTATGTTTTACTAAAATACTATTTTTAATATAAAGATTATAAGATTATACTAAGTACCATTTTAATTAATTTATTATATATATTTTTAAAATCATTTTATTAATTTATTAATATAATTTTTATTAATAATCTGAAATATATAATTTATATAGCCATCTTTTAGGATTTAGCTTAATTTTAACATCTATCCTTTATAGTTATGTTTATGTTATACATTTTAAATTTTAGTATTTACACATTAATCATGATACATTAAGCAATATGGGTGTTGATGGGTGAGTAGAACTTCTATTCGAAGAAGTGTCATGATATTTAATACTTATAGTTAATTTAGTATATAAATACTAGTGCGGTGTATGCGACACATGCATATGTAGCTATCATATGAATGCATCATATGCCTGCTATTATTCTTGCGTTCTCTATATTTATAGATAGGTCGTTACATACACTCCCCCTTCAGAAAACTTCATCCCGAAGTTAGAGTTTTTATTTTATATGATTACTTATGATAGCAATTAGTGCATTCTTCTTAGGATTGTGCATTGAGGTTAAATTATTATTTAATGTGAAGACACTATAAAACTGGTGTTTTTGAATACTTTTAGGTTTACAACTTTAATGAACATGTCTCACTTCAATCAGGTCCCCAAGCTATTACAAAATCATCCTATCCTTCCTAATCTCTTCTGCCCCATCCTATCTGTCCTCTACTAGAGTATGCCATGGCGTCAGTTGTACTGACCTAACCATTCATAAACTCTAAGGATGATAACGTCGGCTATACTGACCTGATTCCCAGTAGGCATTCAGTAGTCATCATCACACGTCTAGGGGAGCGTGATTCGCACAGTCCTTTCATGACTCCAGGGTTCGGAGGATAAACGGTGGGCAACACCTCCACCCCTCCTAGTGGAATTAGGATTAATACCCTATCATAGAATCTCTTTGAGCCTTAATTGTTCTGACGTTTCTGTCATCACGTGGTCATTTTGGTAACGAATATTATCTGCAATCATAAACACTTGTCCATGTATTTATAAAATGTGCATTAACATATTCGAAAACAAATAACTTGTGTATAATTCACACATGTCAACTACAGTATAACATACTTTGCCATATTGTATTCATGTCATTGCATTTCATATTAAAATGTAATTATTCTTTGATTTCTATCTCATCAATCATATTGATACGCCTAAATAAAACAGAATTATAATATCTTAATTACCATCAGAAGCAAAATCACTTAAATATTTTAAACTTTACTATGACAACTATAATTTAGTAAGATCAATTAACATATTCCGTCTTGGTACCCATGTACCAGCGGAATTTAAACAGATATTATGTCATGAAAATTCACGTTTATATATGATCATTCAAAATGGTTCCGAGCCTCTGATTTACAGTAAAATAAATATATACAAAACATAGTTTAAAGTTCTTCAAAATTGATACAGATTAGGGTATTTTTGACATATGTTCTCTGTATCTTCTCAAGTAGCTGATCCAGGACTATACTTGTCTCGCTAGACCTTAACTTGGTCTACTAGACGATTTTTGAGTTGTCGAACTCTATGTTCCAGTATACGTAATGGTTCGACCGATATGGTTCCTTCGTCCGATACCTGCAGTTCCTTCCATTGAAGGTTGTGAGATTGGTCAGCTATGTAATGTCTTAATACAGATACATGAAATACATTATGAACTTTATGTCAATGAGGTGGCAGTGCAAGACGATAGGCGACAGGTCCAACTCTTTCCATGACTTTAAATGGTTCAATAAATCGGGGTGTCAACTTTGTTCCTTTTCTGAATCAAATAGTACTTTTATCTGGTTTGATGTAGATGAAAACCTGATGCCCTATTTCATACTTATTATCAGTTCTGTGAGCATCAGCGTAACTCTTTTGTCTATCCTGTGCTTCCTTTAACCGCTGTCTAATTTGTCTTACCTGCTCTTCCATTTCTTGGATTAATTCTGGTCCTATTATCACTCGATCTTCTAACCTGTCCTAACTTAACGGTGTTCTGCAAGGTCTGCGTATAGTGCTTCAAATGGAGGCATTCCAATTGAACTGTGGTAACTGTTATTGTACGCAAATTCGACGAAGGATAAGTACTTTTCCCAGTGTGATTGTTGATCCATAACATACATCCTCAACATATCTTCAAGTACTTGATTTACACTTTCTGTTTGCCCATCGGTTTTAGGATGATAAGCTGTGCTCAAATTTAGTTGAGTTCCTAAGGCTGACTGCATACAAGTCCAGAATCTTGAAGTAAATTGTGAATCTCTATCTGATATAATCTTCTTAGGCACTCCATGAAATTTGATAATTTCATTTATGAATACTCAAGTTATGTCAACAACTTCGTAAGTATCTCTTATGGGAATGAAATGTGCGCTTTTCGTTAATTTATCCACTCCTACTAGAATGGCATTGTGTCTTTGAGAAGTAGGAGGTAGTCTAGTGATGAAATCCATAGAAATGATTTCCCATTTAGTCATAGGAATGTCGTGAGGTTGTAAGAGAACCGCTGGATGACAATGATCTGCTTTTACTTGTTGACATTCCAAACATTTTGCAACAAATTGAATGATATCACGTTTCATACCTGACCAGAAGAATAGTTTCTTAGTATCTGTATACATTTTCTTTACTCCAGGATGTGCACAATATACTACTCTGTGGGCTTCCTTAAGGATGGTGTCTCGAAGATCTTTATTATCAGGGATATACATCCTTCCATGAAATCATAAGATTCCATCATCTTCTAGTTCATATCCTTCAAATTTAGATTCTTTCGGCTTTTTACTATCAAGACTAGATCTTACCTTTAAATACCAGCTATCTTTTATGAGATGTTCTAGTACTTGTTGCCTTAAGTCTACTTTGATAGGTATGAGGGAGAATATCCGGGGTCTTCTGCTTAAAGCATCTGCCACTACATTTTCTTTTCCTTTAATATATGATATTCCAAAGTGATATTCACTTAGGAATTCACTCCATTGTCTTTGTCTTCCACAAATCTTCAGTAGAACTCGACCAAATCCATGAAGCTTCGTACTTCATGTGCGTTTTTTGGTATTGGCCATTCCATGATTACTTTTACCTTCTCAGGGTCTACTGAGATTCCTTCACCTGATATGATATGACTTAAGTAATGAATCTTTTCCTGAAAGAACAAACACTTGGATAATTTTCCATACAACTGATGTTTTCTGAGGCAAGACAACACTATCCGTAAATGATCTTCATGCTCTTTCTCATTCTTGGAATAGATGAGTATATCATCTAAAAAGACTTGTACAAATTGACCAAGATACTTGCGGAAAACACTGTTCATAAGATTCATGAATACTGCTGGTGCATTTATTAAACCAAATGGTACCATAGTAAATTCATAATGTCCAAAATGTGTTCGGAATGCAATCTTAGAAATATCGCTCTCTAAAATCCTTAGCTGATGATAGCCTGATCGAAAATCAATTTTTGAAAAGACAGAAGCTCCTTTCATTTGATCGAAAAGATCATCAATTCAAGGCATAGGATATCGGTTCTTTACTGTAGCTCGATTCAAGTCTCGATAATCTATGCATAATCTTAAGGATCCATCTTTCTTTTTGACAAATATTACAAGAGGACCCTAAGGCGATATACTGGGTCGAATATGTCCTATATCCAATAGTTCCTTCAACTGAATTTGTAATTCTTGAAGTTCTGGAACTATCATTATATAAGGTGTTTTAGAGATTGGTTGCGTACCAGGTTTCATATTACCCCTTCTTACGCGTATTTATCCAATGCACTTTCCTAATGATCCGTAAGCAGGGTATCCAGTCCTTATAGAGAGGAAAGATAATGAAAATAATTATTCATAACTATGTTCCAAGTAACGACAGAATAATACATCCAGGAATATTTCTTATCAAAAAAATGGATATCCATAGAATATGGTCCGGATCCCTTTCGATTTGGAGTATTATTCACCAATACAAACAATAATTGGAGTAGATCCTCAGACGGAGAGATGGATAAGGGAGTGTGTGACTGAACTATTGATTAGGCCTTCTATTGTGAGATCTAGCTCTCTTACAAGTTACAGGGGGTAATCTTGGTAGTTCCTTTGGAAATACATCTGGAAATTCGGTTAACATCGGATATTGTTCTAAGGATGGTCCTTTTTCTTTACTTCTTGAATTACATATGCCTGACAACCTTTTCTTAAGCAACATTTCATTTCCATTGCGGATATGTAGTGTAAAGATACTTTTCTCTTGGTTCCTTGAATTTGGATAATTTCTCCTTCATCATTTATACCTAGAATTCTTTTCCCATAACAGTCTACCCAAGCTTGATGAGCTTCTAGCCAATCCATACCTATGACAAGATCATAAGTTCCTAAGGCTATGACATAAACTTTCAGTTTAGTCGTATAGACCCCTAGGTCAATTTTGCATTGATCCACACTTAAGTCTACGGATTGGAGTTTTCCTGAGGCCATTTCTACCTATCTGAAATCATTTTGTCTGTGAGCTGCCAACCCACATTTGTTTAATGCATATGACGAAATGAAACTATCTATGGCACTAGTATCAAATAAGATTTTGAGTTTTATACCATTAATAATACTTGAAGATTCCATTACAGTGGATTGATGTGCTGCTTGGTCATTGTTGACTACTGCATGAATTCTATGATTACCTTGATTATTTGATATTGATTCCTTTCCAGTGCTATGCAATATACTTGATGAAGCTTCTGGACAATCACGTTGAAAATGTGGTTCTCCACATCCCCAACAATTAACCTGCGTTGGTCCTCTTGAATAAGAACTTCGTTCTCTCATGTTGCTTCCTCTCGTTTTTCTTCCTCTATTAGTATTTCCATGAGATGTTCGTGGATTGGTATTGGATGATTCAGCAGCTATAGTATTAACTGCCATGGGAGCTCTTGTTCCTACATTTCTTGGGGTAAATCTATTACCATAAGGTGGCCTTGAGCTACCTCCCTTGAAGGAATTTCGGGGAGTCTTTCTTGGAAATCCTGATTGTAAAGGTTCTGGTGGCCCTACATCCTTTTTGATTCCTAGATGTTCTTTTGCATAACGGCCACATTCTACCGCCTCAGCTACTGATGATGGTTTCCACATGCTCACCAAGGCCTTGATGTGAGGATTTAACCCAAATATGAAGCGTTTAGCTTGACGTTCGTCAGAATCTAAGTAGTGAATGTATTTTACAAGCTCCATAAACCTTATCTCATATTCTTCCATTGTTTTATTACCTTGAACTAATGTATGGAAGGCTCTAGCTTGCTGTTGTTGAAAATATGGAGGTAAATAATTTGTGCGGAATCTTTCCTTAAACAATTCCCAAGGGACATTATCCGTTGTGAAGTGCGATTGTTTTTCTAGATTTCCCCACCAAATCAAGGCACTTTCTTTTAACTGAAATACAACAATTTTTGTTTTTGCAGAAGAAGAATATTCTCTTAATCTAAAACCTCTGTTCATTCCTTCTAACCATGCCTCAGCGCGTTCACTTGCTCGACCTCCTAAAAATTCTGGGAGTTTAATTTTCCGAAGCTCCCTAGAAATATCTGCTTTTGATGTTTTATACTCAAAATTCTTTGATTCCGCTGAATTGGTTGCTAAGGGTTGAAGTTCTTCTTTGGTCTTAGCCATAGTTGACCCTTTTAATGTTTCCAATAAGGCTTCCAATGAGTTCATTATCACAGTCAACTCCGGTGCTGTAGCGATTGGTATTGATGATGGTCTCGGTGGAGACGATGATGATGGTGGTGGCGATGGGGATGATGATGACGACGGTGGTGGCATTAATGACGGTGATGCTACCTGATCACATCGTCATCACTCATATGTCCTTAGCATTGTAATGTTTCTTGTGTACATAATAAAATTCTATAAAAAATTGAGGTAGACATTCGGATTTAACATATAGTTTTCTTTTTGCAATTTCACATTCATAAAAGGGTATAGTTTTTTTTGCTATTTTTATCTGCTAGGCAGATCTTATTGGTACCTAGGTCAAGGAGGATGGTCTCGCGACCTCCTTGTCCTAATGTAGGGTATTCTATCCTAATATGAAATAATGCAGGTGTTTTTTTTGAAAACATATTTGATAACATCAAGGTTACATTTCGAAAGAAGTGTATGGTTATTAATTCCTAAGGTAGAACATCCAAAATTAATTATTAAATAATATTCACAAAATTAAAATATTAAATGCCTTGTTACAATGAACATCATCAAAATACCCATCACAACTCAAACTAACTATTACCTTTAAAGGAGGTCACAGTTATAATGTTGAATATGTTACTTAGATGTATACTATCGGGATATCAATTAGAACATATGCGTTGCAATTTCATAAAAGAAATTCAAAATTCCTACCTAAAATTTATGGTAGGCACTGGAGAGGTGTTAAATTGTCTTCGCCTATTTTAATAGGTCTCAGGCAAGTTCCAAGGTCGAACCTCTCGAGCTCAACATAAGAGAAAATTTCTTAAATTAAATTAATTGAACACCATTATTACACCTCAATTATTTAATAACTATTAAACTTATGAAAATATAAAATAATTGTATATAAAAATGTAAAATAAATACGAATACAAGATTCCACCTGATTTGAATGTTTACCCGTGACAATATACAACACTGGCTAAATTATCAACACAACATAACATAAAATAAAATAAGATAAAATTATAAATTCCATGATTACAACTCAATTATTTAACAACTATTAAATAATAAAAAAAACACTAGCAAATTACATTTTATCAATATGAGAATATCCTACCTCAACTACTAAACAATCAACCGTTCATTGGATGGTTGACAAAGATATTAGTGGAATATCACGCCAAGAAGTGGAAACTCGAGTTTAAATTTTTAAATGCGACCATGTTACATGCAACGCTCACTTGTGGTAATTTATTGTCTCTGTTTGGGGAAAATTGAATGCTCGGATAAATATCTACACAACCTTGACCAAATTTAAATGCTCGCTCAACTTAGGTTACTTATTCCGTGTATTTATAGTAGACTGCCTGCGGCATCTACTATATCTAATTTTTCAAAAGTGATGAAAAATTAATATTTTCCTTGAAAAAAAAATATCTAGACCGCCATGACCAAGCTTAAACCCTGGGTTAACTCGGGTAACTATATTACATGTATATAGGCATATTATTGTTTAACTTAGGTTACTTTATTCATCGTATATATACGAAGTATGGTGAGATGTCGCCCAATGATCCATTACCACTGCTTTAACGCCACTTTTTAGTGCCACGGGTCCATACGTCGGGTGGCACCAATCCACGTTTCATTGCCATTCTGCTCAAAGGAAATGGATGTTCCCTCTGCTTGCCAGCGTCTTGGTTATGTTGGTTTTATCCTTGGCCGGCACGTCCAAATTTATGGGATACATTCAAAGGTGTTTTACCGGAAGGATTTTCTAGCTAGGACGTCCTGAGTTCGAATTCAAATTCAAATCGACGGTGGTTTTCAAAGGCTGACGTACCGGATAATGGTAACCGTGGGGACGGTATGCAAAGTCGGGCAGGGCAACTTGTAAAGGATGCGGAAATATAATAACCAAGGGTTACATGAAACTCGGGATGGTGAGTAAAGCAGCTGGTGGATTTGATATGACCCGCTGGTATCCTCTTCAGTGCCTTCCCTCACAGTCCAAGGTTGTTTCTGTTGAAAATATCAACGGATTTCCGCTGCGTAAAGTAGGCGCCTGCTCAGAAAGCTTTGAAAGCTCTTGTAGCGGAGTTCGAGAAACAATTGGGATCCCCTATTACAGGTTTTCACATAATTGAGCAGTTTGTGAATATTTGTGCAAGCTATTTATGGAGGTGGGGGCTGGTCGTTAAGTGTATCTCTTACACCTGATTTGAAGCCCATAAGGGGCGGCACATATTTCCCTCCTGATGACAATATGGCAGGCCAAGTTTCAAGACTGTGTTGAGACGAGTTAAAGAAACTTGGGATTCTAAAAAAAAAGGGCCTGCTTCGTGATAGTGGGAATAATGTTATTCAACAGCTTTTGGATGCGTTGTCTATATCAGAAACTTCCCAAGATTTGACCAAGGGTTTAGCTGAATAGGTTGTGCAGCTTTGCGCTAGAAATTTCCTAGACCAATAGAAATCTAGTTGATTCTATGCCGATATAAACGATTAGACCAAGCTGGAAGTAGACTATGACTAGGATTTTACTAAGCAACTTTTTTTTTTAAGAATCTTCAATAGGAATCGTGCAAATTTACTAATTTGAGGTCGGAGGGTTAACCTCCTCTGAGACCAAATGACATGACCATAAAGCAGATTCATGAGCCTGTAATTAATTTCCTGAAATTTTTACAAATTAACTAATAGAATAATGAGGGTACTTACCTGTGCACTTGCGGTTGATGATGCCTCCAGTTACTCTGCTTTGGTTACCAAAAGACGGAATCCACCCAGCCAAACTAAGCAGAACCTCGCTACTCAGTCCAGTAAGCTTCTTAGTTGAAGCAGACTCTTCCCTCGTGCCCAGAAACCTCAGAACAATCCGCGCTCTTCCTGTGGGTAATTTCAGTTTATGATGTCCTTCCTCCTTTAGTTTCCCTTTCCTCCTTTCTTTTCCTTCCTCCCGGCTCCCTTCTAAAATTCTGCTCGGTGGTTTTTATCGGGTTTCTTGGCGGTGGCCGCTCTTCCACCAGCAGCCCACTGCTTAGCCTCCTGGTGACACCCTTCCATGTCATGTATCCTATCCTATATTTCTTTTATGGTCACGTGTATATATATATATCTTTTATGATTTAATAAATTGTATTTCTTTATGTTTTACTAAAGTACTTATTTTAATATAAAGATTATAAGATTATACTAAGTACCCTTTTAATTAATTTATTAATATAATTTTTATTAATAATCTGAAATATATAATTTATATAGCCATCTTTTAGGATTTAGCTTAATTTTAACATCTATCTTTTATAGTTATGTTTACGTTATACATTTTAAATTTTAGTATTTACCCATTAATCATGATACATTAAGCAATATATGGGTGTTGATGGGTGAGTAGAACTTCTATTCGAAGAAGTTTCATGATATTTAATACTTATAGTTAATTTAGTATATAAATACTAGTGCGGTGTATGCGACACATGCATATGTAGCTGTCATATGCATGCATCGTATGCCTGCTATTATTCTTGCATTCTCTATATTTATAGATAGGTCGTTACAAGCATAACCTCTAAAGCAAACTTCAAGGACCATTCTGTGGCTAATTCAGACTCTCCTTTGGCTTTGCTCAAAGGTATTTTTGACATCAATTCTCAACGGTAATTTTAAAACCCTAATCCGAGACACATAAAACATTTTTCAGTGAAGTCTAATCCGGGTTCAATATCACTCCAAGGCCAAGTCATTAAAGTAGTTGAAACAAATCACTTTTATGGTTGATCTAAGTCTCTATAGACAACTTCTTATATTAGTTTTGTGGTTGATGTTCATCATGATTTGAGGGTTTTATTAGTTTCATATGCACTGTCATAAGGTTCAATGATTTCATCTGAAGTTTTGAAGGTGGATTCAGGATGCTTTGAAGCATTCCTTGACATACGTTAAGATTCTAATTGAAGCCAATATTTGGAGATCTGAAGTTGATTGAAGACATAATTGTAAATTTGAGAGTGTGTTCAAATTGTCTTTGTAAAAGCGTAAAGGTCTAAACAACAATCATTGAGTAGAGGCAGAGATTTGAAGCAAACGAGTGACATCAACAATTATCTAAAGGGCATCCTCAACAACATACTTCTCAACAGTAGAAACTTGGTGTGTTAAAATCTAAGGCACCGTACTAAAAACAAGATAATGGCATATAAGTTTGACTAACTGAGGTTAGATCAGTGGCGCAGGAAGATATCCTCAGGCATACCCTTGGAAGCCAACAGATTAAGCATTTTTCAGGTACAATAGTGGCAGAAAACTTGAGGTACATGAATTGTTCAGATTGATAATTGAAGTGAAGGTTGTTGTTGTTATTTAGTTACACTGTTTAGAAGTTGTTCTGAAGAAGTTTCATTCTTTATTACATATCTGAAGCACATATCAACAAAAAGGGTTCATTGAATATCTTTGTAAGTGGGTCATTTTCACTGGTACGGGAGCCCACAAATTGTTTCCCGCTTTTTTTTCTTTTTTACCTAAGGGTGGTTGGGTGGTGCAAGGCAGGAGAGTGAAGTCTCCTTCAAGTTGGAGCCTGAAAATACTTCAGGGTGGCAAGGTGATGTTGGGGCAAGTTTGAGCTTGTAAGGTGTTGGAGCATCCTTCAAGTTGGAGGTGGTAAACGAGGGTGTTGGAGCATGCTTTCAAGAGTTGGAGATTTTTGATAAATTGAATGCTTTTCTAGAGTACGTGGAAGTTGGAGTTGAGAAATTTCGTACACTAAAACTATATTAAAAATGCACTCGGTGCTTTTTCTCCCATAAGGGTTTCCACCTAAAATTTCTTGTGTACTGCTCTTGTGATGTGTTGGTGATT